>JAOTRQ010060776.1:0-13610 GCA_028565875.1 Hoplisoma paleatum
TATCAAACTGGTCGCCCGCCGCATTAGTTGGTACCCCAAAAGTAGCCCGCAGCTTCAAAAAGGTTGGTGACCCCTGTGATAGGACATATCTGAAGTGGGTGGGGTCCTGTGGATGCTCCGTAATTTTTTTCCAAATCCAAATACATGCAGCCTGAAATTGGAATGTCCCCAAGTTACATGACTAAACTATTAAAAATTAAGGAAGGCCTACTGTGTATCAGATGGTGCTTGAGGAACACGTGAAACCATCTGTAAAAAAAAAATAAAGCAGAAACCGGCTATATATGCAGGAAATCTCTGCTTCTGTTGGGCAAACTTTCTTCAGATGGATGTCCACAAGAAGTGTCTCACTGCAGGTATTTCAGCCAAAGGCGGCAACACTAGTGGTTAGAGGGTAGGGTGTCCTAATTTCCTTCATTCTAGTATGCATTTCTGTTCATATCTTTTCTTTCAGGAGTAAAAAACATTTTTTATTTTGTTGTTTTTATTCCAGTTAAATCACTTTCTTTCCCAGAAATAAAAAAAGATTGGGCATTGACAAGAGCTGCCTAATTAATGGGGTGTCCTATTTTCCTACATACATGACTAGCTGTAGAATAAAGTGATGCACAGAAACCTGGGCTCTAAGATGATACACATGCCACTCTGAAAGTACTGAAATAATGTAAATACCTAGACATAGAATTTGAAATATTTATCTGTTACCTAATATTTATCTTTGATGTTTGCTAAGTACACAAGACATACATTTTTATCAGGTGTTTCACATCCAGATTATGTGTTAAATAAATGTTAATACCACACTTATAGCTGCTTTTACAGTTTCTTTTTATTTAATTCTGACAACTTCGCTCTCTCACACAGGTGATCTTCCAAATCACGCCTCTAAACATGACGCAGTGGTTGATCGTGCTGAAGATCTCTCTGCCAGTCATCCTGTTGGATGAGCTCCTCAAGTTTGTGGCGAGAAATTACCTGGAACCGGGTAAAGACTTAGGCGAGAGATCAGAGCAGGAGGGCTGGAGTGTGTCAGCATGCCTGCAGGACATTTCCTTGCCCTTCATAGCTGTCTGGTTGCCGCTAGTGGTGTGGTTGTACAGTACAGACACTAACACATTTCATCTGGCATCGTCCACCTGACCGAGAACTACAACGATGCTAACACACAACCAAACCTCCCCTCCTTTACACAGAAACACTATTAATCCACTCCAGGTTTGCCCGTCCACATACTGTACGTTTGCTGTGATTACTGATTCTTCTTTGTAATATTTGTAATATAGAGTTATGTTTTAAAGCACATATTAATTATACTATGATCAACTCTGAATCAATGTTTTAGCCTTCTAGTCTGTGTTGCAGTGGATCTGTTTTTTATATTTACGAACTATTATTTATTTGCACAAGCCAAGGTTTTTGCTCGGACATGGAGCATTGGTACATGTCAGTCCTGCTAAAAAATAAAAAAAAATTCAGATTGTTTACGACACAATAAGATGCCCAACTTTACTTTTTTCTTTTTGTAGTAATTTAATGTAGAAATACTTATTAAATATATTTACAGAATACATATTTTGTCACGGTACAGTGATTGCTTTCAGCATTGTGCAGATTTCAGCTACCTCAGTTTTACTGCTGTCCAATAATATAATTTTAGCGCCCAACTGTATAGTTTCAGTTTTGGTTTATATTATATCTTGGTCGTGGTAGGCATCCTACGGCGCATCTGCCAACATTGCTACGTAAGACAAATTTGACCCACACACTGATTCAATTGAAGTAAAAAATGTTTAATCTTTTGCACCTTATGAGTTGAACCTATTTTTTTTAACTTAATAGTTTAACTTGAGTATTGAAATTTACATAAGAACATTTATGTTGAGATTTCCAGACACTTGGTCCAATGTTTGGATTTACAATTTTGTTGTTTATTCGACACATAAAATATAAAAAAAAAGTTGCCAAACCCTGATTGTTTGTTAAAACAATACATCATAGATTTAACAAGACCTGACTTTTGGGTGTTCTTTTTTCAGATTTGCACAGAATATTTTTTGTACATATATACCAAAATGTTTTCAATTAAGAGAAAGTGTTTTAATCTTTTAGATGCATTTTAGTTTTGTTTGATTTACTGGCAGCTAAATATACTTTGTGAGTACAAACTACCCTAATTCTATTCTTATATACAATAGTTAGAAAGAGTGGAATTGCTTTCAACCTTGTCTGGTCATGGATAGCAAATCTTTGTGGTTTTTAACCTAACACTGTTGAACAGTTAAACGTTTATCCTGATAACCTACAGGGACATGGGGAGAACAATACAGAAAGCTCAGGATTATCTTACTTGGGAATTGAACTCATGCTAACCACTAAGCCACTGTGCCACCCAACTGCCAAGGTTAATCATATATGACTCTGAGAGTGTGGCACTTATATTACAATTATATTTGTAAGAATTCTGTCCCATTTAGTTTTTACCAGGCTAGAGCTTAAGGCCACCACTTTTGATCCCACTGGTGCTGTTGGTTGTCCTGGCATCTACTCATACATTGGACTTTATCAGATTTTATGTTTGTGTTTAGTTTGCTATGGAGATGAACTCAAAATGCCAATTTTTTTGGGGGTAAACTTTTTACATTTTGATGTTTTCTTACTTTATAAAACCAGTGTGAGGTTGTGAGAGTAGCTAAAATGCTGTATGCACATATTAATATGTATGCCAATCAGAAACACAGGATAGTTTGTTAATGGTTGTATACAAGTCTGTGTACATCTGTATATATCATGTTTAGTTTCACTTCAAGAACAATCTCTTCTGTAATAAATCATACCGAATGCTGAGACGTTGCATCATTTAAGATGTTCTAATCATTGTTCTCACCTGTAGCCTGCTGATATTAATCATTTTGTCACCTACTCATCATGCTAATCCTGTAAAATATTTGACGTGGTTTGGTGTTTGACTTCCTAAACCTGTACTGCATTGTAAAACTGACTGTGTGGTGGTGCTTAATATTTATTTTTAGAGTTACATTAAACTGAATTAATGCATTTTAAAATTACATTTAAAATGGTATTATTAAATACATAGATATTTCATTTAATTGCAATGTTGCCATGAACATTTTCAATATTCTCTCAGTTTCAAAATTCTTCTTTATACTAATGACAGAAAGGGTCATACACTTCTCTAAGCATACACATTGTTTGACAAGAACCTTTCCGGGTATAAGACAGCAGTTTAAAAACAAATGTTTGAAATCTTCTTAAGCCCATGGCTACAATTATTACTGAGGCATAATTGTGTCCATGTCGTGCACAACCCAACAAGAAAAACCTACATCAATTATATACAGAAACGCCACAGACTTCCCTGCTCCTGAACAGTAAAAAAATATTGGCTAGACAGTTATAACCTACTAGTATGGATAGGAGTAATATTATTAGACAATCCCATTATGGATAGTGAGGTAAATTACCTGCAACTGTTTTACAGTTTTAATATTATTTCATAATTATGTGAATATTGTCTTAAAATTGTCAGGAGCATATGATTTACAATCCAATTCAAGACAAAGCTACTCTATGTAAGGCACTGATAAATTATGTTAACTTATGGTAAAGGTTTATAAATGGCCAGTGTTTAATAAACAAATAAACCATATGAACCTTGAATAAATGAACCTTCATATAAAGCATATATCAAATTATGTAAAATAATTGTTGGCACAAAGCATACCAAACTAAAGAACTGAAAATATACATTCATTCAATCAAGAGTTATTTTCAAATATACAGCATTAAAAAATATTTTAAGACTGAATTAATGTTCTAACCTTTCATTAAAAGTTTTCCCCATTTTCTCTTTCCTTCCTCAGGACAGGTTCTGTAAACCTACACAGCTCTTGGTAAATCTTACAGATGCCGTTTTGAGCAGTACTTCGGAATCTCTGACAAACATGCTACCTGCCAAGTGGAAAAAAACAAAACAAAAGTTAATAGATCAGTTCGAAAAGGTTTATCCAGTGTGAGCGAGTACGTCAATTTTAAAGAAGAAATAGATTTGAATGTTAATGAATCCTTCATGGTGCATGCCCATGTTGAGACTTACATAGTTCATTTGTTGCTAATAAACTATAAACCTTTCCATAGCACAGTAAAGTCATTTATTTAATGCTGATTCTTATAGCATGAACATTTCATTTATTATATTTTTTTTCCAAAAGAGAAATGTTAAATAGCCCAGTGATGTTGCTTCAAATTTAGAATGAACAACAGCAAAACAATTTGCAGACGAGACACTTAAGTCCTGTAATTATTACAAAGACTTCTAAATAAATTTGATAAGAAACTAGTGTTGGTGTTTGTTTCAGTGTTAATGCACAAACGTCACTTGAAAAGTAGGTTATTAGTATGGGCTTATTTTCATAATGATCTAAATACTACCGGTATATTATAATGATAATATATGCCCTTTTTGCCTTGTATTAAGATAGATTACACCCAAAACCAGGTACAAAAATCCAGAACAGAAGAGCAAATTTGATTGTGCTCAGTTAAAATGATCAAGTACCTTTAAGAAGAAAGTGTGGATGTTTATCCTAATGGATTCTGACAGAACGTCTCAGTGATCTTCCACAGCCAATAAAATAGTGAAAATAAGAAATTATCACCCTGCAAAAACTTCCAGCTAAAGAGCAGCTGGTCAAACACACATCATATGCTGGTTGGTTAATTCTTGTTAACTAACTCTTGACCAGCATTAGGTTTTATTTTCCTGGTTGACCCGCTGGACTTGAGCTAAATTCTTAGCAGGGAATGCAGCAATTTGAATGAAATTGAGATTTACACTGTTACAATCGTTTCACCTTATATTCTACTTTACTGTTCACCATCTGTGTGTTTCGTATATATTTGTTTTTATTAAGTCTTCTTAAATGTCCTTATTCGTTATGACCCTGCTGAAAGTTTTGCTCAGGACCAGATGGTCATCTAGAAAAAAAAACACCCCCCATGCTGGTCAAGAGTTAGTTACAAAGAAATAAAAGCAGCACAGGGTGTGTTTTGATCAGCTGGGTTTAGCTAGATTTATTTTAGCAGTAAGGACAAAAACAAAACAACAACAAAAAACATTTTATCACATTTGATCAAGTAAAGAGATAATTCACTGCAACTAATGCTAGAAAGTATGTGTGTTTAAACTCGTTTAAACTTTTTGTGTACTAAATGCTAGTACACATTTAAAATCACAAATAAAACAATATTTAACAGACTTAAAGTTGGTTTAAAAATCTATGGAACTAATTAAGAAACAAAGCTGTTTTAAACCCACTATGTGTGTGTTCATTATTTAGTTTTGGATGTAACAACATACCACTGTTTTAAAACGTTACACACAATGTTTCAGCTTAACATCATGCAGCACTTTTAACTCAAAACTACACTGTCGAGCAACAGTGACAAATTAAAAACATTTTTACAACACAATAAAAGTCACTTTTATAACCACTAACAGGGACTTTAGTGGGTGTGTTTTACGTTGTTAGTACTTGGCCCTAGTAACATAAAATACGTTACAGAGGTCAAGAAATATTATCAGAGTGGACTTTCAATAAACTAAAACACAACAGTCACTTACTCATTCATCTCCTAACGCTGGAACTTTATATTAAAAATTAACCTTAATTTATATTATGCGACTGTTACACTCGGACAAAAGCCGGAGAGAAAGTTCAGTAAAGTGGGACAGCTTACCAACCACCTCTATATATAAACTTTGTACACACACACACTGCGCATGCTTATCCGCGCGTGACTTAAGATGAATCACGTGACGAAGCTGCGCGGTAGGGACGCTCCACACGTGCGCTGTGCGCAGCAGTGACTCCAGGTCGCGGTGCTGCAGGACCTTTAAAAGGACGATGAGATTAACTTCAACTCACTGAGTTACAAACCCTGAGGAGGAAGCATCGTACACACAGTCGTGAGTACAATCATCTGATTTCATCTTATTATTAGATTTTATATACTTGAATAATTTCAACTTTTAATTTTTATTTTATTTATTATACTATGAAACAAACAATAATAAACGTACCTAATAAAACCTGGCCAACCTATTATCAACACGATCATTTCCTGTAACTCAGTGGCACTGAAGGTCTTGGGTTCGATCCCCAGGTGGAATGGTTCAGGTTCTTTCTATGTGCATGTTCTCCCTGAGTTTGGGTTTACTCCGCCAACAGTCCAAAAACATGTTGGATTAAGTTTAGATCAATTGGAGACCAGAATGCTTTTAATAAATGATTGTAAATGATGATGCTTTCCTTCATGAATGAGTCAGATATGTAATTAAAACCTGAATAATTATAAGAATTATGTCCTGAATAAAATTAATAAATTGTGTTTTGTTTCCTCAGTGAAACGGAATCAACAATAAACAATCGATCATGGATTTTTTGTGGAGCCAGATGGTAACAGAGGACAAGTTCGATGCCATTTTCTATATCTTCAGTGGCATCTTGATTCTGAAAAAGGAGGAATCATTTCTGCTGAGAGGAGCTTCCTTTCGAGCCAGTAATTTTTCAAACAATCCATTGATTTTCTAGCAAATGTTATAATATTTTAATGGTGCAATTCCGTCGATTTGTGCAAAAAATGCAGAGAATGATTCGGATGAAGCCACGGCAGCTGAAGACGGAACAGCAGGAGCATCTACCGGCAGAACCCAACAAACTGGTGAGTAACAGCACCTACTACATTCCTTCATTAAATGATCATGAAATATTGTTTTATCCAAAAATATGTCAGATAAAATCATTGTTTTAATCATTGTTTTATCTGATCCGGAGGTATTAAAGAAAAGAAGAGCAGTGGTTTCTGCCGGAGAGTCTGGTGTGCAATGAAGATGACCATCAAAAAAATATCCAAACAACAATAACCCAAATTTCATGAAACTGTAAGTCAAACAAATTTTTAACACTACATATTGGAAAAAATGGTAGATTAACATTTAACCCCGGTTCTTCATATTGTCAAAATGTTTACCAGTTTTTGTCTATACAATAAATGTTTATGCTTTTATTTGCTTTTGTTTACTCCTGCTAATAAATAATTTCATTAACGCTACTTGCATTTATAAGAAGCGGTCGCCTGCGTTTCTGTCAAATGCTGTGTACTTTCACACTGCACGTTTTTTGTTTGTTTTGTTTTTAAGACACCATCCGGGTACTTTTTGTGTTTATTGTGTTTTTTGGATGTATTAAAACTTATGTGCACACTTTTTGTGTGCCAGTGCATGATTTGGGATGCACCCCAAATGAACTCATCAGCTAGAATTAATAGAATTGTTGCCATTCTCTCCAGACTAACAGTGCTCATTATTGTTTCCTCCAGACTAACAGTGCTCATTCACTGGTGATCTTGGGGTAAAGAACTCTAAATGTTTTGTCCTAAATAGTACCGTCGCACTGTCTTTAGGGTACGTTTGCTGTTTTATCATCTATCTTTGCTATTGGTGTTTTAAGAAGTGCCAATAGTTTAAATCCAGAAACAAAATAAATTCTGGGATTAAGCTTCTTTATAAATGGCGGCTCCTCTCATATCAGCATTTCAAATTCAGAGCATGAATTGCAGATAGTACAGATTGAATGCTGAGATTATATTTTCATTAATGCTAACCAAAATGCTAAGCTAAACATACAGGAGCTAAACTAAATAGGAACTTGACAAAACGGATTAAGGTTCACTATACCTTAAACAAACCAAGAACTAACAAACAACTACACAGCATGACTAAACAGAATTGACAGCGCAAACAGTGCTAAATGGCTACATAGACCAATTGAACCAACAAGTCCAACTGGGTAAACAAACTGGGGCAAGACGAAGGCAAACAAGGCAAAAACTCAAGGAACAATGTTGCCTAGTAGGTAGTACCTGGTGTTTTCAACCTAGAAGTTTAGGGTTTCAAATCCAGCAACTTGAGCACAATGAGATCAGTGCATCCCCTCTCTAACAGGAACTTCGTCCTGAGTCTCCATGAAATAGTGACGACTCTCTGCTTGTAATGCATTCAAAGTTCAAAAAGGCAGAGTTCAAAAAGAGTATTGCAGTGAAACATGTACCTGCACAAGTAAAGTTCAAAGGCTATCGTAAAAGTAGATAAATAAAAAACCAGGTTACTGGCATGATACTGCCCTGTCACGATCGAAAAAACATCATTCATTCTTCAATTTTTCATTTGTAAAATGACCTATAGTGATTCCATCAATATCCCAAAAGGTTGGGAAGAAAATGTAAGTCAATCACAGCCCCTAGTAAATAAATGAGGAGCAATTGTCTTAAAACACACTAGAAATGGAATCTACCAGCTAATCCAGTAAACAGTTCCAGTTTGCAAACTTAACCAGGATAAAACTATTGTTTCTGTTGCACAATGTGAAGGCAAACCAAACAACCTGTAATTAATACACACCAATTACAGTGACATACAATCCTGTAATGATGTATGTCCATCCCAGGTAGAGTAGTGGGATTTTCCACTGCACACCAGTGTTGTGAGTCTGAACCCCCCTGGTCAAATCTCAACATTGATGATTAGCTGGGTTGGATATGGGGAGTAAATAACTCACTAAAGAAACAACAATGAAACGGCGAAAGCTGGCCGATGTCCCGCAAGGAATCATCAACAACGTCAGTAGGAAGTTAGTAAAGAATCTCATGATTTATTAACATTGAAAAATAGTATTATTCACAGTTTACAATACCATACATTGTTATGAAGACAAGATAAAAATACACACCACTACACACAGCATTTTAAAAAGCAAGCTACCGGAGTCTACCTTGATTACTAAAGAAGAAAAACCTCTGTTTCTTTTTTTTACAGTTTACAAGAAAAACACTACGGACTCAAAATGAAGATGGCTGCATGGTATTTTTTGCAAGGCCAGGGAAGTGAAATGCAGAATATATTCAGTTCAGATTTACAAAACTCATTAGAATGATAATGATGAACTCCGAGAGGTGCCACACGTCTGTAATCCAAGTCGTATCTGTTTCTGCAGTGTAAAGTTCTGTATACAGTCACATATCCCACCACATTGTACACGGTGTATTTAAGAGCTCAGGCATGACTTTACCCACATTTCTCTGCACATGTCTAAAACAGGCTTGCTCATGCACCTCAAAGCCACAAGTTTTTGAAGCATGACACCTTTCAAAAGGCAACAGTTTATTCAAGAATCATAGTGCTGATCCGGAATCAGTCTGACTTGTAAATCCTGCTGTGTAATGATACGAACTGATCGATGCTCAAACACTGGCACATGGTCACTGCATGCCAAACCACTGCTCCTGATCTGCCCACTGTGCTGCCTCGCTGTCACTACCTTCGAGGTCGCCCTCCTCTCCACTACCTTCCATATCGTCACCATCTAGTTCCACCGTAGCATCTGTGGGACTCTCCTCCTTCTCCATTTTCTGCATACCTTCTAGAGACTTCTGATCGTTTGGATCCAGGCTGAGAAAAAAAAGAATATGATACTAAAATGAAATTAGGTTGAAGGATATCTGTAATTCTTTATTTGAAGAAGTTTTCATGAAATCTTTCCATGAAATCACTAAGTGAAATGAGGTACCACATGAACTGATCATGAGGTCCACCAGTTTTTTACTGATTTTCAGGGCGTGATGAGAGATTATCGTGATATTTCTCATCACAACTCATGTTTGACTGGAAAACGGCATCAGTGTTTACGGAGCACAGTGGTTATAACGTGTTTCACTTTCCACAACACGGTGTGAAATCAACATGTTCATTAACGTGATAAGATCAACTGAGATGAAATACAATATGTTCACGAAAGCACTGATATGCGGATGTTGGGGCAAGGGCGCCATCTGCGGGTGGATAAATTTTTTTAAAGATGAATTCTGGGGTAGACTTGTTAGTGCTAGGTATGAATTAAACATCCATTGGTCAAATATTTTTTAAACATTCATATATGAAATTTAGCTTCGGAAGGATGCTACAATGGATTACAAAATGCATCCTAAACTAATAAATATTTAAAATAATTAATTAGAAAAATAAAAACTAAATACATTAGACTCGACTGCATTCCTCATTAAACCTTTCTCAAAAGTTTCCATTTAAGCATTTAGACAGAAAGATAAAAAGCAAGAAGATTAGATTAATAATTAAGACTTTCAATAATTAAGGATTCAAACCAGGGTTGCTGTATAGAGCCAACTAGATGTGAAGCATTCTTTATAAAACATGGATACAAAATGTTTGGTGTGTTGATGTAAAATACGTTTAATTTTTTATCTTATTTATTTGTGATTTTTGTAATTAACAGGGCAGGCAATCGATTAAAACATTTCATTTTTCCTTAATACTGGAGCATTTCATATTTTGATATGTAAATTTAGTTGAAAACCAAATTAAATGTAATATTTATATACAGAATCCTTTTGTTTAATTAAATGTTTTTTATTGTTAAAGCACATACACTGTGGTTGTAGTGGATTTGTTGTAAAATGTGTGTTGCAATGTATGCCTGGCTTTTGCTCTCCAGCATTTGATCTTCCATAATACTCGTTAATTTGTATTCAAATATGATACTCCCAAAAAACATAGCGCATGATGCGAACAGAGACATTTTAAAATTACTACATTAATGTTTACTTATTTACTAAATTGCACACAAGTATTTTTTTTTACAATTTAAGTCGTTTTGGTATTCAGGGGTGGGTTTTGCCGCTTTGTTGTGTCGATTTGAATGACAAGATTTGTTGTACTAAAGTGTTTATGTGGTGCCAGTGAGTCCTCGATTAAGCTCGTTCAGGCCTGATCCGGCCTCCTATTGGTGAACCCAGAGTGTACAAAAGCTGCATATAAACAATTTGCATATAGAAAAAAATAGCTGAATAATATTTAATACTATAATTTTTTCTTTCGCGTTGAAAAGTTTTAATTCAGTAAGCAGCATTTTTGTTTCAATAACCAGTAAAGGAAAAACGTGAGCGAACAATTAGAAACACAAAGCATGATTACCTGAGTGCTATGCTGTATTGATCCATGGCTTCCTGATACTCACTAACAGCCACTAGAAAATCTCCCAGCATTCTGTGCAGCAAACAGTCACTCTGATTGGTAAGTGTACTTCGCAGCAGTGCTATTCCCTCTTCATATTTCTGTTCTCTACCTATACGAAGAAGAAAACACGTTTGCTATCAGACCAGATAGAGAGGACGGTGTACTGATTTAACAGGATAAACAAGATTTATAAACATCAACTTGATTGCAAGACATTAATGTTTTTTTCTGTCTGAACTATAAACAACCATAAATAACTGATCTCAAACTTTTAATGATGTGATAATAACTGTGTAGAAATAAAGCAGTCAATTTATACGGAGGTAGAAGCAGACAGGATCGTTTTACACGGGCCCCTCAATAATGTTTAAAAAACTAATATTATTGCGATAAATAATCAAAAAAACTAACACCAGTAATTTGCCACCTTCTACATAAACACAATTATTTTAAACAATGCCAATAATACTACAATTATATTAGAAACTATTATAAATATAAAATTATTTAACATACATAGTTAGATATAATAAATATATAAAGATACAAATATATTTCTTTTGCCCACAGTGACTTACAGTTGTGATCTTGTATGCGATTGACAGTTAAGGATGATGCTCAAGAGTCCAACAGTAACCGGCTTTCCATCCAAATGTTTCGTAAGTTTAATACACATTTATGAAAGAGCCAGATGAAGACATTTCATTCATATTACAATTATTCTTCAGTAGACTAGTGTATGACTGACTCAGAGGAATCAATTGAACCTATTCATTTTACTGAGTGATTCATATGAACCCGGTTCCTTAAACTGAATCAGAATTACTACCACTAGAACAAACATGCATATGTGGGGTCACAGAGTTATTTATGAAGAGATGTGTCAAGCTGGTCTCGCGATGTACCTCCAAAATATGAACAAAATTATTAGACAGTGCAGTCAAAAAACATGAGTGGTCATGGTCTAAATTGGACATTTCAAGCTTGAAACATAATTTTTTTTACAAAACCCATTTCCATCCACTTTTATTTCGCATTTTGATGATGTAATATTCAAAACGTCTTTAAGCGTGAGAACTGTTTTTTGTTATCTTTTCCATTTATCAATGCCCTTAACAGGAAACAGTAACGTTTAAATAAAGCTTGATGAACACATTCCTTTCTGACTCGACTAGTCTGTAGTAATACTGATATTAAGTTTAATAATACAATAATATTATGTAGTCCTAAAAAATGTTACGTACTGAGCAGTTCTGCTTTCTTCACCACAGCTTTGATGTAATCTGGCCGCTGAGCAAGAGCTTTATCCAGCAGGGTCTTAGCCTTTTCCTGCATCATGGGGTCCTCCAGACACACCGTGGCCAGGATGGTTAGTGTCTGGGCATTAGCACCAAGGGTCTTGTAGATGTTATTGGCCATTCCCATCGCCTCACGGATGCCATTTGATGCCAGGTAACAGTCAATTAGACCTTAAGCAAATGTGAGGAGTTAGTGCGGAAGTTCTAAATACATTTAAAGTTTAAATAAATTAGCCTTCCAACAGATTCTATCGTTCTATATTCAACAAAGTTGCTGTAATCTCCAACCTTCATAGCAGTCCAAGCGACACGGTGCCAGTCTCATGGCCTCTCTGAAGTGAATGATGGCTTCTTGAACTCGACCCATGTTGTGCAATGCAGCTCCTTTCAGAAGGAGTGCTTGTACGCTATTGCTATTCAGCTGGATGGCCTTGGCACCTAGATAGAGTGCACGAGAGTAGCGCTTACTGCAGAAACTGTGGCACCTGCAGGGGGGAAAAGCAGAATTAAATAGGTTAAAACATTCTTTCATAGCCGTTTCTGTAAAGAATGAAGACATTGTCTAAATCATCTGAACCAGAGTTGTCTTGAAACCATTGTAATGACATTTTTATCTGCTCTTTTGCAGTTACATTTATTGTAGTACACAAAATCGTCCAGCATAGAGTGCCAAGTAAGACGCAATCATAATCATCCAAAAGTGTCTTCCTCTAACACAATTGTGTCCCTTCCTGTGAAACCCCAGCTAGTCATTTATGATGGTGATGTTCTGTTTTATGCATACAATCTACACAACTTAAAGAGCATTTTCAGAAAATTAGGCCTAGATATCTTCAATATTGAGTGTAACCATAATGAATAGTGCTTTCTGCTGGTTTTAACTCTCCCTCGCACTAACAGATGAACTTACATGGCTGAAAAATAATTTGTGGCTACAGCAAAGCTATACTCATCATACTTACCCAGATATTACCCAGGGTTCAGCATGCTGATCTGAGATGTTGAAGAGTCGACCCCCAAGAACCTCCACATCTTCTAAATGCCCCTCTCGAGCCATAAGGTAGCCGTACACATCCATCCCTAGGAACCAGCAAAGCAAATTTCAACTATTATAAACCCGTTAATAAACTAACTGTAATTAACCACAATAGTTAAATGACAAGTATCACAGAAATGTTGTCAGACAACAACAACAACAAATATAT
>JAOTRQ010060793.1:0-13607 GCA_028565875.1 Hoplisoma paleatum
ACAGACAGACAGACAGACAGACAGACAGACAGACAGACAGACAGACAGACAGACAGACAGATAGATAGATAGATAGACAGACA
Organism: Hoplisoma paleatum; assembly: GCA_028565875.1. NCBI lineage: Eukaryota > Metazoa > Chordata > Actinopteri > Siluriformes > Callichthyidae > Hoplisoma > Hoplisoma paleatum. Next base: position 84 of record JAOTRQ010060793.1, read on the forward strand.
GACAGACAGATAGTGACTGTATGATTAAATATAAAGACTAAACTTGGGCTCCCAGGATCCATCTTGCTCCTCGCCACCCACTCATTCGGCTGTGCCACCGAGCCGTTCGGGTCACTTTTAATGGTTCTTTCTGACACAGGGGCTGAAATTTTGTCCTGTCTGTCCAATTATTTACAGACTGGAGCGTTTCATTAGTAAGCGATTTTTGCTACTTACAGAGCTTGTGTACAGCTCGGTGTAAAACAAAAGACCCAAAATTAGACGGCGGTGTCATAGCGGCACCTCTTGAGGTTTTTAAGGCACCTATTTATATAACGATGTTCTAATATTAGACGTCTTTAAGCAAGCTAGAAAGGTTCCATTATATTAGACAGCGATGTTAAAACATCATGAAATATTTAAAACGACAATAGAACAGAAATACTTTGCATCACAAACACAAAAGTATCCGTGTAAACAATAATCACATTTTTTTTTATTCTTTGCATATCGATGCCTGTTTGGAACCTGGAGTCAAAGCACCGGGAGTTAAGAGTCATTTAAAATGTACATTTAAATCCATTTAGCAGGCGTCTTTATCTAAAGCAACTTACATTACAGTTACACTATGCAGTCTGAGCAATTGAGGGTCAAGGGCCTTGCTCAAAGGTCCAACGGCTGCAGTATTCGAACCACTAAACTAGACTACGACTGGCTCGTTTTTTAGAACATTGCTGTAATTAAAGTAAAGTAATTTCTGACATTTTCCAAATCCTCAGTAGCTTTATTGAACTATTTTTTCATGCATTTTTATCCGATACATTAATTATATCAGTTAAATATTGATTATAGATAGAATACAGACAATTAACTGAGCCGAGGAGAAATAAGGATTCACAATTTCTTAGTTTGAAGCGTCTCACTAAACGTCCAAACTTTTTTTTAGTAACAGGTTTTGTAAATGGTCCGAGCATCGACACTGGTGACACTGTGATAAACAAGCATTTAAGACTCTGGCTATCTTTAAAGACCAGACACAGTAAAAGAAACAAAAGCATCCACATTATCCGCTCCACTAAATTATTCACGCCGTTTATTTAGACTATCTTGTAGCAGCAATATTTGACTCTAACTAGCCTTCAGCTATAATTGTTTTCGTGTGGTTTCCCCCCCCCCCCCCCCCCAACACCCTTTGTCACTCTTTTTCTCTCGTCGTATTGATGCCCGGCGCTTCCATCTCTCCGAATTGCTCGGAGGTTGTTCATTAGCACCGGTACACATTTACCGGGAGTGCCGAAGAAAGGACGGTCCCCCGCACGCCGTGCAGGGTGGGAAAAAGTCACAGTCGCGGTTAATGAAGGCCGACCGTCAGCTAACTGCGTGTTGGCACCACACATCAATCACACACAGCCCGAAGACATGATGCTCGCCTCCCATCCCTGAATGTGTTTGTGAGGACATCTAACTGCCCTCTGGTTCAGTGCCGCAGTGGAACCTCGACTTATCCATTTCATTGGTTCCGAAAGGTCCTTAAGTCGAAATCTTCCTACGTTCATACTATTTTTTCCTGTAAGAAATGGTGTAAGTAGAATAAATCAGGGTTTATATCTTATATCTTTCCTATATCGATTTATATCAGGGGTCATATAACCATCCTCAACGATTCGGTGTAGCTGCTGAATTTTATTCCAACCAGATCAGAACATGACTGGTTTGATTCCTGGGTTGATTAGAACGAAGACCAGCAGCCACACCGGTCCTTTATGGATCCGGCTTGACACCCATTAATTAGATTTTAGATTTAGAATACTTTCCCATTTGGTCCCATTGACAGACCTTTCATGTGTTTAGTGTATTCGCCCAGTTTATGTCCCACCGTGACCCAAAAGAGGAATAAGTGCTGGTAAAACTAGATGATAGATGGATGTTGGAGGAAGTTCTTCTCAGTTGTGCTCGATGGGCGGCACGGTTGCAAGGCAGAAGGTCCTATCGTAATAAGGTTCACTTTTAATAGATACGGACACCCTGCCAAGACCAAGAGCTGCAGTCTAGCTGCTATCATATGCTTCTTGTCTACCTCACTCAGATCTTTATGTCTAATGTTTCCTGTTAATGACGACGTCGGTTTGAACAAATAATTTCTCGGACACATTTTGCTCCATCCAGAGTCGATCGCATCATGTAATCGCTGCAGGTTTTGAGCTCTTTTACCGCAAACAGACTCTAGTAAATCTATTAGCTCTGGCTTCACTTAGGTAATTGAATTTATGAAGGAATTAATGAATGAATTTTGATCTGATGTCCACATGCATACCAGCGTTAGCCATCGAGAACAGATCATCAGGAGCGTATGCTACAGTCTGAGTGTCTGGGTTCATGCCTAATGGCGCTCATGTCTGCTCTGGATGTAAGCCACTGAAAGCTTCGGCTAATCCACAGATAATTAAGCCTGAATGGAGCTCTCTGTACCTCTTGGTGAAAGAGAGATGTAATCCAGTCGTTCTTTTTCCATTTTTGCAGCCATGTCATTTTAACAATGTGTCCCTCTCATTTAATGGCGTGTTTCCGAATCGTGAATCGAATTCGTCTTTTGATGAAAAAAAAACACACTTTAATATCATAGTTCTATTTTCTTTATTTAGTCATAGACCAGGGATGTAGTGGGATGTAGTGGGACTAATGCAGTCACAAATCAAGTCAAGAATCCTACAGCTTCTGATGCATTCGTTTATCTTCTACGTTCCTTTCTTGTTGACGTCTTTTTGGTTCCTATGTTGTAAGCAAGAACGTCCGCTAGTAATTATTCATGATAACTAAATGGGTCAGATTCTGTAGGACAGGTCATGTGATACAGCAGTCCATCACTTTTATCTCAGTCAAATAGCCTTACATTGCCTGGTGTAGAGGATGGGACGTATAGGGAATGCACACATGGGCCCCGCCATCACCTTAAATAACGTTTATAATAATATTAGTGTACATAACGAAGGTGTTCACTTGTTATCTGGGACGGTACCAGTTATGTGTCTGTGTGTATATAACGTATATTGTAAGTTATCATGCACGTGTTGTGTTAATGTAGTGTGTTCGTTTTAAACAGAAAACATTGAATACAGATCGCAGAGTAAGTTTCACTTTATATATTTTATATAGACGTGATTTTGCGTTAGGGACCCGGGATTATGTGTTACACCACTGGCCTGGAGGTGAATACAACATGATTTAGGAAAGTAAAACCCTCCGTAAGAAGGTGTTCCCTAATGTTTGAGTTGTACTGTATTAAAAGAGACAAGGACACGGGAACACTAAACCAAACTGAATAATTACCGCTCTAGTTTTGTATAGACAGGTCTTTGATCATTGGAGACACTCAAAAATGATTAGAAGTTAACCGGGTCAAAATTCAATCAGGTCTAAACCCCAAAATCATTTTGCCCGACGTAGCAAAAGTGTTCGTTGTGCAGTACAAAAGTCTTTTTCCTGCTCCTCAGTGAAGAGTTATAGTGTCGTATCTCCCTCCGGGCCAGACCTTGACCTGTAAATAGGCTCCGAAACGGATCTTCTTGGCTCCGGGGTTATTAAATATTCACTAGGGTTTGTTTAGCTTCTCAAATCTGTGTATTTAAATATGAAAATTAAATTTAAAGTAGACCCTCGAGATCAGGATAAGAGAAGTAAACTATTTCGTTTCGTCCAGACCCTGTTCTTGCACCGCTGTTGCTTTTGGGTATCTGGGTTCCTTCATCACCAGGTGCAAGTCTGCCAGAGCCAATACTTATTTATTTATATTCTTGTTTCTATTATCATTTTTACTGCATCGTTGACCTGTTTTTTAAAAAAAAACGCAGTAATTATTTGCAGCTTTTAGACAGTGACTCCAGACTGATGATGTACATCTTGGTCACAACGTCTAAAAGGGTTCAAACTCAAATGTTAAATCCGGACTTTGCTATTGAATACCCACTGACGTAAATAAAAAGACACAAACTACACACTCATACACGTATTGTTGCTTTAGTCTGATCAAAATATGCAGTATAAATGAAGCAACATTCAGGATTCATCGGTGCCTTGAGTTAAACCAGGATGGAGTCGTGTTTCCATCATGAGCAGATGCCGTTTAAACAGGGTGTATCCCATTTTACTCAACAATATTTTCGAATGCACGGCTTTAATTAAAATCACACTAAATGTGCTTATTAGGGGAAATTAGCATGCAACAAATGGCACTCGGCAGGAGCATGGAGCCGAGCTTTTTAATTGAATGTTTCGGGCAATATTCCTGTAGAAAGATCTGCATTAAAATAGTTAATAGCCAATTAAAGCCAGTTTTAAAAGAGCACACGGTGAATGACGACTTAGATGCATTCAGATTCTAATTTTAGATTTAGCTTACAGAAACCGGAACAGACAGACCAAGAAACTGTGGTTAAGCAAGCCGGGGGCGACGGTAACAAAGAAAAACTACGTACATTTAATTCCAGAAAGAAACTTTAAGACTCTGGCGGAATCATTACATTAAATTAATCAATTTAAATCATTACATTTGAAAATACTTCATCCATCCGGCCATTTATTTATGTATCCGTTCATGTATCCATCCATATATCCATTCATCCTGCCTAACAGATAGCAACAGGTCCTGGATTCGTGAGGGTCTCCTCTTCTAAAGTCCAAAAACATGCAGTCGGCTTGATTGCAGGTCCGAAAATCGTCCGTGACTGTCATGGATGTTACCTACAGTGTAAAAACACGACGTTAAGATCTAAATAAGTACATTTAATAAATAAATCCATGTGAGCTTCCACTTCCCTACGGCGGAATTTAAATCCAACACAAGATACAGTAAAGTAGAGATATAAGGATGTTTTTGGTGGTGGCCCTCGGGGGTCACATTAAAGGAGCAGACGAAATGAAACTGTAGAATAAAGTAATGTCAGCTGTCAACACAGAAAAAATACCCGGAGCCCGAGAGGTTTGTGCTTCCCAGCATTTTTACTGCTGATATTTATAACACCGTGTAGGTTTATGTGGACATGTATATAATTCTAAAAGATTACAAAAAATTATAAAGCTTCACGAGCCAGTACCTGTGGAGCCATTAGAGAAGCCAGTGGTTGACGAATGCTTCACATTTGCAGCTCGTTTCAATCCTCCAGAGGTGCGGATGTGACGTTCCTGAGCCCGAAGCTTTTTAGTGGCTTTACTCGCTGCTTAATAAAAGTGTTCTCGAACTAAAATCGTCCTGATCTGAAGCTTTCTGGACAAAACGATCAACCTAAAAGGCTTGATTGATGGAGGACTGAGTGATGGTTGGTCATCCATCAGTTCTTTTACTTCTGAACCGGATTTTCAAAGTGATTCTTATTTTAACACCCAAAGCCTTTAACGTCATGATGCTCAGTGTGACTGGATTTGAAGTCTAGTTGGTAGTAGATACTTGGGAACTACGAGAGGATTGCGTGAGGTATATTTGCCCACTCCGTACCCCTTTCTGAGACATACACATTCACTCTCCTCATTTTTTTCCTACCCAAGCCTTGTTTGATTAGCACATGAACCGTCCACTTCTGCACTTTGGCCTTGCACGTCACTTAAAGATCCCATAAAGGCTTTTATTTTAAAAGTACTGCACTCATTGATACTCGATAACTATTCAGTATCTATTATGCAAGATTCAACGTTTAGATTTTTTTTGTACTTCCATGTGGGTCTCTACTGGGCGGCACGGTGTTTATAGCACTGTCGCCTCACAGTAAGAAGTCCCGGGTTCGATCCCCGGGTCGGGCTGGGGACTTTCTATGCGGAGTTTGCATGTTCTCCCTGTGTCAGCGTGGGTTTCCTCCGGGTACTCCGGTTTCCTCCCACAGTCCAAAAACATGCACTAGGTTGATCGGAAATGTGTAAAATTGTCCAGTAGTCACACACAAGATCCCTGTAGAGATACAGGGTTGCGGAAAGACCTGGCAACCTATTCCGTAAAATGTAAATTGATAAGAAAATATACTCTGGGGATCGATAGCGGTCCACAGAGTAACCCAGGGTCGAAGTCGAGTGAAGGGTAAAATAGAATAGAGATTTACAGTTGATCTAAAAAGACTCAAATTTCATTTCATAAATGTCTAAACCTATTTTAGAACCCCCAAATATCCAGATTATGTTTTTAATGTTCTACGGCTGCCAATCCCATTTAATCCCATCACATCTGAATATCTGCTCGAATCGAATTGATTCAGTGTTTCTATCCTGTTGACGCCGACTACACTGGTACCTTTAAATGTGCTTCAAAGACAAAGCCGTTAAAACCGGCGGCTGAAGTCGCGTAAACAAGAAACGTAAAAAACCTTCTGCTGTTGTACACACATGGGATACGCCGGTCCTCTCTAGGCAGATACAAAACCATCCCAAATTTCTCTTTCCTTTGAAATGTCGTGAGAGATCTCGGTATAAATAGCTGCTGTTTATGTGTGTCATGGTGGTGTTTTAAGCGCTGATGTAAATTTAATCAGTGCAGAGTGGAACTGTCGCCTGGAGTTACAAACTCCGACTGAGCAAGACTTCAAGGAAGAGACACCCGAGACCCGGAGCTTCCATGGCTGACTAGCTGATCTATTTGATTTGTCAACTGTTATGTATGTTTCGAAGTTGTATCATTTCACTTCAAGCAGAAATGGCTCAAGGACAGGACAGCTAGGCTTAAAGCACAAAACTCTTTACTACTTTTTCTGTGGTATTCTGGTTTCTCCCACAGTCCAAAGACATGCAGTCAGGTTAAACCCGGAGATGCTGAACCCGAAAAGCCAAACCATTCCACAAAAGTCCCGTTCAGGTTCCTGATTATTAGTCGTGGAAGCAAGCCGACTGACGAAGTGTAGTGTTCGTGGATAAGAACCCAATGTAAGAACGTTGAGAGAAGTCGACTGTAACGGTTCTAGATGGCAGAGATAACGAGCGCTGAAGGTAAATCCACTTGAGTGGAGCTCAGACGTTTTCCGATGGCGGCACTTCATTAGGAAGTGTCTTATCTCTGGAGTCTCCTGCAGATAAGACTTCATCGCTAATGCGCGCGAGTCAGAGTTCACACTGATGCTTAACTCGCTCAAGTTCCCGGTTCATTATACAAATTTATCTGTCCAATGTGGAGAGAGAGAGCGAGAGAGAGAGAGCGAGAGAGAGAGCGATTCAGACCTGATCTTCTCAATCTAGGTCTCGGATTAATCACAGACAGGTAGAAAGGAGAAGCAGACAGCAGGAAAGGCTGGATGATGGAGTAAATAAGATACACCATGGCAGAGACGTTCTGGTATAAACACTTTAACACATTATCCAGAATTTTCATTTAAAATGTTTTAAATAAGAATCTTTTCAAATCGTTTTAACCGATAGTTCTTCTCACCTGCCAGAAGTACAGTACCAGTCCAACGTGGACACGTCTTCTCATTTAACAGATGATATTCTACAAGAAAGAGAGTTATGTGTCAGATCCCAGCCTGTAGTCACCTGACTTAAACCCATCTGAGATTGCAGAGTGAAAGCAAAGCAGACAAAAAGTGCTCAGCACCTCTGAGAACTTCTTCAATACAGTTGGAAAACCATTTTAGGTGGCGACTCGAGAGAACAGCAAGTACAAAACCAAAAGTGCAGCGGATAAATCTGTTATTAAAACCACAGGGAGTTACTTTGAAGAATCTGAAATATAAAACATACAGGTGCTGGTCAACGAATTAGAATAATTTGAAATAGTGCAATCATGAAATTCTTTGAATGCATTTTTTGTGCAGAAAGCAAATCAGGTGTTCACCGCACCTGTCCTACTCGTTAGACTAATCACAGAACTCGTTACCTGTAAAAAAAATTGCTCAGCTGAGCTTTCCAAAAGGCCCATTTAGGCCATTTAACTGTGACACTGTTGTTTTATGTGACACAGTGTATTGAGCCTCTTCACTGCTCCAATAATGTTTATGTCCTATTACTATTTTTCTTTGATTATTTTGTGCTGCAAATTGCAATATGCCCCACATCAGGGTTTTTTTGTGTGACATCTTTTAACCAATCAGTAAGCTCTGTTAACGGTATCAACTAGCGACAGACTTGGATTGACAGATCCTTTAGTTGAATGTAACCAAACCGAAGCCAACATATTTTTCTGCTGAAAAATTTACCCAATTAATTTACCCATTAAGTTTTATGACAAATCTGGTAATAATAGCATTATTATTTAATTAGTGGCTTTGTCAAGTGCTATTTTAGGCACTTTGAATAAAGATAACTTGTAGTTTATGTGAATGTGTTGTTTTGTTTTTTTTTTGTTATTTGTTGTGGTGGATCTTCAAATGTGTGATTATGAATTAATACATAAATAAATGGATTTTATTTAAGTCTTAATAGAATGTATTTGATTTTATTATACAGTGGAACCTTTGCTAACGAACGCCTCTGATAGCGTCCAATTCGGATAACAACCAACCATTTCGATAAAAATTTGCTTTGGATAACAATCAAAATTTCGGATAGCAAACGTCACTACATCAGCTACGTAATCACCACGTGACCCGCATCTCAGACCAAGCATCATTCACGCTTAATACAGTTACAATAGATTATCTTTATCCTTACATATTCTAATTATTCAGTGATTTTTGTGCATTATTTTAATAATATAATCCTCGATCGTGGTTCTAAAGAAGATTCAGACAATTGAACTGAAAAAGTCATGATTTCTAAGTTTGAACAAGTCATGCATGTCAGATATCACGGCTGAAATACGGCAGGTCAAAGTGAACAACAGACACTGGACAAGTGTTTTCAATCTGAAAGTGTCCGAGAAGGGAAGTTACCCCTGATTATACAATGACAGACGTGCTCATGGAGGGGGATTCTCTCTTCCCCCCCATCCACTCACGCCATCACACCGCAGTCAAAATGGTACATTTTATCTTGTTTACTAAATGTTTTCTTATGTTTAAATGCTGTTTATGTTTATTTAACTCCATGTGTACTGTATTATAACTGTTGTCATTTTAAAAACATACCAGTATATCATGTAATTTTCATATATTTACGAGTCAACCGGTGCTGGAAACGAATTATTTCTATTTCCTTTATTTCTTATGGAGAAATGTGTTTCGGATACCGGCCGACCTTTCGGAACGGATTGTGGTCAATAACCGGGGTTCCACTGTAATTGTATTGGAAGAGTCATCTGATCTACAACATGTTCTCTTGTTTTCGCATTTTGTGAAAAAAAATTATAGACTTTTAATACTTTTAAAATGTAATAGACTTTGTAATAGTATTTTAGTAGGAGAAACAGATGAAAAATTTTGTTGGTCTAAGTAAATAAAATCTACATGAAACTTTTTGAAAACAATCAAATTTTTTTGTATTTTGGAGTCATGTATGTTTAAAGATGCTGCTGTGTCGATCAAAGTGCCATGATGGGATGCTGCTGTTGCATTCTGAGCTTTTTTTATGAAATGTTATTGTGTTCTGACTCTTTGACCCCTGCATGCATGCATTTATAGAAAGTTAGTATTTTTATACATCTAGTACCCAGACAAGCAATAGAAAGTTGTCTTAGAATGGGAATTAAGGTGTTTGCAAAAATGAATAGCAGAAATGTAAGATAAAGCCAAAAGTTTTTTGTTTGTTTTTTGACAGGTATGTGAAGCTCGTGTATATGGAGGCTCATTGCTTAGCCATTCATATAGCTGGGCATGGGAGGAGTTGATGGGTGGTGGCGGCCTGCACACTGTTGGATCCTGGATCATAGACCTTATGAGCTACTTGACAGGGCTGCATGCCATTCGTGTGCATGGAATTCTAAGAACCTTTGTGAATAAGGGTGGCACAGAAAGTGGGATTCGCTCTGTGACTGCTGATGATTACGCTTGTTTTCAGCTGCTGTTGGATGGGAGCGTAGTTTGCAATGTTACGTTAAATTTTAACCTTCCTGGTTCTGACTTGCATGAGGTCATGCTTGCAGGCTCATCTGGAAGACTGTTGACCAAAAACACAGAGCTATATGGTCAGCGGAACAGCCTGAGTGGGGAGGAGATTCTTTTGAGTGAGACTGGATTGGAAGCTGGGCCCATAGTCACAGGACTTAAAGCTATGGTGACTCAACTCCGTCTGTCTTTTAAGGCACAAGAAGATAGATCATGGGCACGGCACCCAGTTACCATGGCAGCAACATTTGAGGATGGACTGTATGTTCAGACTGTTGTGGATGCTATTAAGCGGTCAAATCACACTGGAGAGTGGGAAAGTGTTGAAGTTAGATTCCAAGATATAGACCCAAACCACAATCACAGAACCTCTTTAAAATAAAAACAAAACTCAACAAAAAGTTGGGTTGAAACATTTCACTTTTTATATATCAATTTTAGATATAACTTCTTGCCATTTAATTTTTGTAATTTAGTGCTTGCCACAATTTTAAAACAATAAAGCCAGTTAAACTAATGTATTTTAACATACACACTGCATTATCTAAAACTTATGTGAAGATTTTTTTATAATTGTTTCTATTAACTGGAAACTTCTTAAGTTGGAACACTGGAAGCAAGTTTTACATACATTTATTTATCCAACTAGTTTTTCTGTGAAAACGTGTTTAATTTACACATTTAGTTTAAATGCATGTGTTTATGCAGGGTTTGGGCAGCAAATGTCTGCCTAATAAAGTGCATACTTTTAAAAAGGCAGAACATCATTTTAGTCAATTATTATTTACCAATAGTGCTGTATATTTTGTTTATCTGACAACCCACATACTTGACCTTTGATTGTAACATATTTCTGGATTTTTTTAGAGAATGTCAAATGTATTTCTCCTAACAGTATTCCATTGTTAATTTTGTCACTGTGTGCTTTGCTAGTGTAATAAATTAGGATTACCGTGTACTATACTTATACTCACAAGTTTGTTTTTAATGATTACTTTTTGAGCCCATTAAAATGGGCAAGATTTGTGTTTCTGAAAAGTAATGGACAAGCCAAAAACGTGTGATCAAAGACGTTTAAAGCATAGCTGAGAATTGCCATGAGGTGCTTGACGCTGAAACTACAGCCAATTATTGCAGTAACTGATCAAAGCTCACATTACAGAAAGACTAGTGAAAAATTATGCTCACTACACGTACATAAGAAATAATTTTAAAATCTGACAATAAGCGTATTAGCCATTTTAAAGTCATGAATTTATATGGTGTTGGCTTGTGTCAAAGCAAAATGGTGTCAAACACTCACTGGCCACTTTATTAGGTACACCTGTCCAACTGCAACGTAAATGTCGAATCGGTCAATTTGTGCAATTTCCCCTCGCTGATTAATAAAGTGTTTTTATTCTATTCTAATCACATGGCTACATAGGCCAACATTTAGGCATGTAAAGATGGCCAAGACACTGCAGTTCAAACTGAGCATCAGAATAGGGAAGAAAGGTGATTTCTATGTGACATTATTGTCGGTGCCAGATGGGCTGGTCTGAGTAGGTCAGAAACTGATTATCTACTGGAATTTGCATGCACAACTGTCTCTAGGATTTACAGAGAATGTTCCAAGGAAAGAATATCCAATGAGTGGACAATGAATTCTGTGGACGCAAATGCCTTGTTGGTACCAGAGGTCCGAGAAGAATGGACAGACTGATCGAACGTTGAGGCAGATAAGATACAACAGCAGAAGACCAGACAGAGTGCTCCTGTCTGCTAATAACAGGAAACTGAGGCTACAATTTGCACAGGGTCACCAAAATTGGACAACAAAAGATTGGAAAAACGCTTCATAGTCTGAGGAATCTTCTGCTGCGACATTCGGCTGGTAGGGTCAAAATTTGGCATCAACAACATGAAAGTATCCTTGTATCACTGGTTCAGGCTGCTGGTGGTGCTGCAGTGGTGTGGGGATATTTTCCTGGCACATATTTGGGCCCATTAGTTCCGGTTGAGCATCTTCTCAATGCCACAGCCTACCTGAGTATTATTGCTGACCATGTTCATCCATTTATGACCACAGTATACCCATCTTCTGATTGCTACTTCCAGCAGGATAATACGCTCTGTCCTAAAGTGTGAATCATCTCAGACTGTTTTTTAACACAACGATCTTCACCAGATCTTAATCCAATACAAGAGGTTTTCATCATGGATGTGCAGCCAACAAATCAGCAGCAACTACATGATGCTATCATGTTACTATGGACTCGCTGAGGCATATTTTTGGTACCTAGTTGCCACGACGGATTAAAGCAGAAAGCAAAAGGAGGCCCTACCCGGAACTCGCAAGGTGTATAAACTACATTTTTTAAATGACAGCACATTGCATTGTAAGGCTGCATGAATCTACTAGTAATAATAGTGTGTCCACAATGGAACAATATACAAATGAACATCTGTTTATTGCACTTGCTTAGAAACTAATGTTATATATATAAAATATATAAAAGAAACAATATTTGTGTAATTTAGCTCATGCCTTAATTCATTATATATGGCTAAATCATTATATTACTATTTGTTTTATAGTGCATTTTGCGTTCATAAAAGCTATACTGCATTTGTTACTGTCCTGTAACATTATTTACAGTTTTACCAGATGCCTTTCATCTAAAGTCATATACAATTACAAGTGGATGCGATTTTGGAGCACTTGAGGGCCCCTTGCTCACGGGCCTAATGGTGGCAACGCAGTGGTGGTGGGGCTTGAACCAAAGACTTACTGATTACTAGCCAGTACTATAACCACTACCTAATCACTTAGATATATTAGCAGATATTATCCATTAAAGTCTCAGCAGAATTAGCCAGGCACAGATGGGACAGGTGTCCTCCTAGCCACTGCAACAGTTACCTGCTGGTTGTCCTTTTTGTGCCACACCATGTATAACTACTTGCATGATTTCCTTTATGTGCTACATGCCGATACCAGCAAAGGTAAGAAGTGGTAATGCCAATTATATGCAATTGTGTTTAAAATAATAGAAATGTGTTTTTAATGTGTATATTTTTAAACATGCAAATGCATTAGAAACACAAAATTCTGTGCCAAATTAAAGCATAAATTAATATTGTTTGAATCAAACTTTTGCTGTATAAACTTAAAATATTAAAATGAAAAACCCTTAAATATTTAAATTTTCTGTAAGACTTATATAGTTGTTTACTTGCGGTTTCTAAGAAATTTACATCTATGCTTTGTAGAATCGACCAAATTCTACCACCAGCAAGCGGGTATTTCAGCCCACGACGTTTGAAATACATTCCACAATTCAACCTCATTTCTTTATTTGGCTTCATAAATAGCATTTCGTATTTCACCCAACAAGTTTTCTTTTGGATAAATGTCCAAAGGTTGGGCTCACCACTCAATGACATGTTGATCTGTAGCCAAGATCTTGCTTACTGGTGTTTTGGGTGCAATTTCTCATCAATTTGACCTAGTGCTGGACGATTTTCACGATTAATTTGGTTAATTCGAATTACGGTTTTATCGCGATTTTCAAAATGGTGTAATCGCGATTTTTTTTGTCGCTATTCTTTTATA
>JAOTRQ010060812.1:0-13607 GCA_028565875.1 Hoplisoma paleatum
AAGTTGGGATATGCGAAGAGAAACATTTCGTTGTACTGTACATCTGTATATGTGTAATGACAAATAAAATAGAATTTGGATTTGAAAATAGATTGCTGACAACTTGTTCCAAAGGAAGGGAATATATTTTTTAAAAGCTAACTGCAAATATGTCTACTAAAAACCTAGTAGACAAATGTAGTAAAATCAAAGGTAAAATTAATAACGTAAAGAAAATGACTTTCTGGGTCTTTAAAGCATAAATAAGCCCTTATATACCAAGCATGGTCAGATAGCTATGTTATATTTGTTTATTTAGTCTTCAGTTCTATTAGCTGTTTTTGCACCTAAAATAATAAGCTGCAGCTGTTGTAACAAAATTTTATGCAAGTAGTTAATAGTTTCAAGTACTTCAAGCACATAAAAATGATTATCTTTCCAACCACAAAAGTAATGAGGTAAATATTTGTTTTGTGCAAGATATGAACCAATGATGCTCGAATGTGTTGGTGGGGCTGAATAGTAAACTCGAGGAACAAAGTCTGGTAATAAACCATGTGACAAATTGTGCAAATGGGTTAAGCACAGGAATGTTGTATTGAGTGGAGGCCAGTGGGGTTTGCGAGTAAAAAAATAGACTAAGTGAGCTGGATAAAGAGCGAGTCTGGGACTAAATTACGACAGATTGTAACTTTATGTCAACAACAAATGAAGGTAAGAAGTTTGATCTACAGAATAGTCTTATAATCTGTTAAAGTGTTGTCTAACCACTGGAAACATTTTGACACATATGACAATATTTACTTATTTAGGCATTTGTTTTTAAGAGCTAGATGATCTTTTATTGGGGGAACATATTTTAAACATAAAATATATTTAATGATTCAATAAATATTGGAATTCTTTATTTTTACCATCTTGATCACAGAGCTGATCAATTGCAAGGTATTACACAATACACTTACACAAAGGAGCAATGATGTAAAGTAAATCTCACTTTTGCATGCCTTGTGCAAGGTTTTAATCTTACAGTGATTCAATTGAGAAAAATTTTGTGCATAAATCAAATGAACAAATAACTATACAAAACAAAATCTGCAATTATTTATCCAAAGTTATCCAAAATGAGTAAACATTTAAACTCATTTTAATCAGTTAAATACATTTCTGTTACATGTTTACAGTGCTAATTATTTAATTGGCTTACTTACATGTCTCAGGAACTTTCCCTACTATTAACTAAGCCTTAAACTCCATTTGGGATGGCAGATGTAAGAACAGGCCGGTTAACTTCACATGTATTATAGAAGCTGTTTGCTGTACAGGAAAGAAATAAAATAGCTATTATAATATATATTTTTAAAGTCTAGTGTGTATACGACTTGTGACATGTTTTCACTTAAGTATGAAGTACGTATATAAAAAATTCAGTCATGTAAGATGAAATTGCACATCCACACTGAGAGTCTAAACTCCTTGGTTTGTCTCTTGGCGTTGCCACTGATCAGCTGGGTGCCGTCCCAAACACTTGAATGTACAAACAAGTGAATTATAATGCGGGTCTCAAGCCAGGATAAATAGGAAGATTGATTCAGAGATGAAGATTGCGGTTTGATGAGGTAATGCCTAATCGGGAGCCAGCTAGATCAATTAATTCATTTGGAATGGCTTGACTTAAACTGATGCTAACGATAATGATTAGAATAGCCTACTGTTAATTTCATATTCTGTTCAAGTATTAATTCCAAATGTACTTTATACTTTACGTTTATGTTTTCTGAAAGCCACAAATTGCTCAAATTTCATGAACTATAATTCCTCTCCAAAAACAAGCACATTTCGCAAAAATATTTGTAAAATGAATCTTGATTGAAAAAGTAATGCACGTAGTGTCATTGACCCCAGCATATTGTACAGTACGTACACACGATTCTTAATAAAGCAGTTCAACAACCTTGAAATCAAGATGTTATCAATAATTATTACTAGCGCTGACCGTAGTGTTGCAATACATATTTTACTAATGATAAATTATCTTTGATTGTATTGACAGAGCAAAGTGCATGCTCGTGCAAGTCTGTGCATTGGCTTAAATACTGGGGATTGTAGAAGAATATGATATCTTATATAATATCTAATTTTATATCTTATATGTGTGTTTAATTTGTACTAAGAATTGTATTAATCATGTTTAGGATTTCTGAATGTCAAAACGACATCAAACTTTCAGGTTGGCATCAGCATTCAGTTGCATCCAGATTGCAAGCAAAACAGAAATCATTGTTATTTTAAAACAACATTCCACGATTAGCAGGCAGTATGAGTAAGGTAAAAGCTAATCAGAAAGGAAACCAATTTTTAATTTGGTAATGCTAAGTCAGTTTCCCAGTCCTACAGAAGCAAGATGACCACCTCTAGGGGGGTATAAGAACTCCGTCTGGGGTCAATGATATTCAGACCGGTAACCGGTTGAAGAACTCCGACTAGTAAAGAGGCTATGAAATATTTTGACAAAAATAAAATATAAATGTTTAAACAACAGCAATTTTGGAAAACTGACGCTGCGATTAGAGCTGAACAAGTTGCAAATGGTAAATGAAATTAGATGCAAAATATTAAACTTCAGTCTCAGTGTGTTCTCGTAGATTCAGGCTAGACACTGAAGACATCAAAAGGGAAGTGAACTCTAAAATTAATAACTATCAAAGGTTACAGAAACAAATTAGCTCGGGCCCATTAGGGCTACCCAAAGTAACGATTAATGTTAACGGTAAAAGTGTGGATTTGCTAGTAGTTAGTGGAGATACTAAATCAGTAATAAAGGTTCTTTGATTCAATGTGATGTACAAAGAGTAAAATAAGTAACTGTAATAAGAAGTAGTGGGCAATCATATTGTAGAACAAGTGTCTAATGTGAAATGGAAAATGTATAATTTGAACATTGTTTTTTTAAATGTCTGCAACGTGCCCATTGAATCTCATGGTCAGGGATTTAATGTGTAGGTTGCAATGCACCTTGTATAATGGTCCAGAAAGAATGTTTGACCTGGAAAGAGGATTTCCAGGGACTACAACACATCCCAACGGTGTTGTATGTGTATGAATGGCAGATCGAAGGCTCTGATGTGACCTCAAAACTGTATGGCAAATGTAATTTGAAACCAAAATCAAACCTTCACTGTACTGCCCGCGGAACACCTGAGCGTGATCTTCAATATGATAAAAAGTTATTTTGGCTAATCTGACAATGTATTCGATACATATTGATACTGAAAACAGTCACTTTATCCTTATATATTTATACAAAGCTCATTCTACTTTTGTAAATTATCTTCTTTTATCTTTTCCTACTTTTATACTTCTTAATTGTAGTTTATATTATGCGTACAATTATTGTTTTCAGTATAACCTATTTTTAGTTTGTTAACCGTAATTTCGAGTGTTCGGATGGAGTAGTTATAAAGTATTTCACTGCCGGTTGTACTGTGTATAACTATGTATGTGACGAATAAACTTTGATTTGATTTGATAAGGTTTTTACGGTCAAAATGCAGTATTGTCAAAAGCAAATGAATCTCCAGGACATAACATCGTTTACGGAACACATTCTGTCCAGGGACAGAGTTCAAGCATTTTCTACCTTGCCTAAACCGGTAACAAAGAAACAATGGCTTTTGTTTTTGGGTATGTGTTGATATTGCAGGACTTTCATTCCGAGTGATCTAATTTCTGAGAAAGCTCATGATAACTGTCAGTTGACAAGGACAACACAAGCGGAAACTGCGATCTCAGACATGACAAAGGCCAAAAAATATGTTTGTGTACAGGTCAAAATTGCTGATAGTGGGTATGAACAAAACATTGGTATGAACCAAAAATCACTTCACTCATTCAAAACCTGCCTAATTTGTGTAAACCGACTGCACGTGCACAGCTCCGCCCAGCGTAAACCAAGACAACAACAAAGACGGTCAGTCAGTTAACCAAGAGGCAGAATAATCCTCTCTGACAGGACCAGGTGAACAGTAAGTCGACTTTGTTCACCCCATAACTACAAGGTGCCATTGAACCCACCAGGAGACCCATTTAACGACGCCCTACGAGGATTGAGATGCAGAACACATACTTGCTATTTTCATAACAGGTCTCATTTTTGGCATAGAACAGGTCAACAGGACACAAATGTAACGATGCACAGAGAAAAGCAAAATGTACCATCAAAATCTGATGCGTGTGGGGAAATAGACGTGGACAGAATTAATTTTGTACATTATAATGTCCTGAGGTTAACTAACATTACCAGAGATGTAGTAGACGGGTTAAGCGAGCAACGTAGTGTCAAATCGCTGATGGCCATACAGAACAGGATGACTCTAGACATGATATTAGCAGAGAAAGGGGGGGGGGGTATGTTTTATGTTTGGAGAGGGTTGTTGTACTTTCAGTCCAAACAATAGTGCACCATATGGCTCAGTCACAAGAGTCTTAGATGACCATGAAGTTTTGTCAAATGATATGAATGAAGCTTCAGGAGTAAGTAACCATTTTGAAGATTGGATGGTAGGTATATTTGGTAAATAGAAGTTTTTTTTCTTATCAATATTCATATCTCACAGTTTTCATCAACATACTTGTATTCATATAGACTTAGACGAATCTACAGCTTATACTATGCCTATACTAAGTGCGTCTGAGGAAGACGAGTCTTTGGAACTGGATACATTATATTCTTAAATTGTTTATGGTTATTGTTTTTATTACTATTTCAGTAATTTTCTATGATTTTCTCTGCATTAAAAGTAACGTAACTAGTTTAGTTTAGTAATTAGTTGGACCCAATGAGAGTGGGTCAGGCTTAATACAATTATCAAAAGGAGGGAATTGTAGAATATTTTTATATCTTATATGTGTTTATTTTGTATTAAGTATTGTATTTACTCTTTCACGCATAGTGGTCACTACAGTGGACAGCAATTCAATAGCTGTTTTCTTCCGTATGCATGAGTTTTTATGTAAAAATTATGTAAAAATCAGCTACAGTGGATGCTATTGTATCTTGCTATATACTGCCACTCGGTGGTAAACTGTTGTAATTGCAAAAATAAATTTTTAAAAACTAAATGGTCAGTTGCAGGTAGATCAGCCCAAAATGTTTATTCAAAAAGACCTTTGGAAGTGAAAAAAAATATGGTGACATAAAGCTGCAAGTAAAGAGTGATATTATTGTTAAAATG
Organism: Hoplisoma paleatum; assembly: GCA_028565875.1. Lineage (NCBI taxonomy): Eukaryota > Metazoa > Chordata > Actinopteri > Siluriformes > Callichthyidae > Hoplisoma > Hoplisoma paleatum. The sequence continues at coordinate 5,214 of JAOTRQ010060812.1, forward strand.
TTCAAATATTGATTTTGTGCTTTGAGGAAATTGCGATTTATCATGTGTCCACTAAACTGGACATTGTGCAACACTGCACAATATAACAACTGCAATTTATAATATTGCTGCAACTTTCTGATTGTCTGAATGTCATCTGCAGCACATTTTTGGCTGCAAATCGGCTTGTTATTTGAATCTGAATGTTGTTTTTTTTTTTTCAAATTAAACAATATTTTATGTATATTAGTCCTATCTTGAGAGTAATGATTCATATTGTATTTTGTAGAGGTCAGGTGCAGAGAGTAATAGGAAGGTCTACAAGATAGGGGAGCAAATATCATCTAATTCCAGTGAAAATGATTATAGTGGCAGTGATGAGGAATGGCTACCAGATAAAAGAGAATTAGCAGACGGCAGCAGTAGTGACGGTGAAGCCGAGGATGTCCAACCTGATGAAGCTGAAAAAACAAAATAATAGCCGACATGTCTGGAAAACCAATCTTTATGCATCTATTTCCTGATTATCTGATAAAATAGTGCACAATTCAAACCTCTGAGCACTGCAAAATGGAAAAGAAAATCTGGCCTGAATGAAACAAATGCTGAAATGAAGACGTTTCTAGGGATTCATTTGGTCATGATACCCAGATACCCAAGATCATGAATGTACTGGTCAACAGAAGCAGTGCTACGTCTTGATTTGATAGCAAACGCCATGTCGCTAAACAGATTTGAGCAGATCCTCAGGCACATTCACTTTGTTGATAATTGTTCACATGACCTGCTCATAAGATATTCAAAATCAGACCAGTGTTGGAATGCCAATCAATTGAAGAATCATTCCATTCAAGGGGTGTTTGTATCTCAAGCAGTACATTCCAAACAAACCCAAACCCTGGGGCGTGGAAGTGAGGATTAAAGCAGGGAGCTCTGGTTACATGCATAGATTTGACAGGGTTTGGCTGGGTGTGGTGCAGTCGATGGACTGGGAATGGCTGCAGATGTAGTGATTCGCCTCTGTGATGACAACCAGCAAAAGAATCACAAAGTATTTTTTGACAATTTGTTTGCACCAATTCACTTATTTAGGCATTAAAGAAACAAGGCATAAATGGCACTGGCACATGCAGGAGCAACAGACTCCAGGGAGCACAGCTGAAACTTAAGAGTGAAAAAAAACTCAAAGAAGGAACGTTTTCTTTAAAATAAATTTTATTAGTTAAGGTTTAGACGCATGGTGTCCAGCCTAATGGACATCTCACCAACTTTTTTAAGGGTTAATGTTTGGGTTTTCTGAATCTCAAAACGACATCAAACTTTCAGTTTGGCGTCAGCATTCAGTCGCAACCAGATTTCAAGCAAAGCAGAAATCATTGTTATTTTAAAATAATATTCCACGATTAACAGGCAGGATGAAAAAGGTAAAAGCTAATCAGAAAGGAAACTGATTCCTTAAATGGTAATGCAGAGTCAGTTTCCCGGTCCTACAGAAGCAAGATGACCACCTCTAGGGGGGTATAAGAACTCCGTCTGGGATCAATGATATTCAGACGTCTGTCTCATCTGACTAGACCTAAATCCTAGGCAGATTCATTTCGTTATTTCAATAAATTTACTCAGTCATTAATTATCTTAACTTTATTCTTGTGTCTATTTTTTTCCATAACAGGATGAACATTATTTTTTATAATTGTGACAGAAGAAATCTGTTCAAGTTGTTTAAAAAGTTTTTATTTGAAATGTAAAAATAAAATCATTTTAATATTTTTGTTTGTCTTGGCGAATCTGCCAATCTTGGTGTTTTTGCTGGCACAAATACCAACCCCCCTGTCGTGGTGTTTCTCTTGTTAACAAACTTGTGAGAAAATTAATAGTGACACACCCAAGTCATCAAACTCTGTCTGCGTCTGCATCTACATTTGCATCAATATAACTTTCCATGATCATGAATATAAAGATCTACTATTAACCATTTCTATTTGGGCAGCAGGTAAACGGTCCATGGTTGTCGGACGTCACAGATGCAGTAATGAACCTGACAGATGACCAAAGATTTTTCAGCAATGTCTTCTTCAACAGCACATCTGGAAATTATACCACAGATGAAGTCCAGGCCCTTTTGTCTCCAGCAATGGACCGAGCTATCAGTTGTGTTTCAGTCATCATCCTCATTATCACCATGATATCTTTGGGCTGCACCATGGAGGTTGCCAAAATCAAAGGTCACATTGTCAAGCCAAAAGGTGTTTGCATAGCACTGGTGGCTCAGTTCGGCATAATGCCCCTTACTGCCTTCTGTCTGGCTAAGATCTTTAAGTTGGAGCCGGTTGAAGCCATCACTGTGCTCATCTGTGGCTGCTGTCCTGGTGGGAACCTCTCCAACATTTTTGCATTGGCTCTACAAGGAGACATGAATCTAAGGTAATGTATTTTTCATCTAAGGTCCTTCATTGGGACTTGATCAACCCATTGATTATTTCTTTTTGCATTTTGGCATTTCTCTCTCGCTTTTTAGCATTCCCAATTTGTACCTATTTGCATTAAGCAGCCTCTTTACTCCCTGTTGAAAATTATGAAACCAAAACTCACAGTAATAGCACATCATTCACCCAATCACATCCTGATGAACACTATCTCTCGACTCTTGAGCAGATGATAGCCAAAGGTCATAATTCGCATAATTTGTAATGAGGACACCATATCAAGGTTCTACTCTTTCAACAACAGCCAATCATTTTTCCATAAAGCCACCCAACCATCTGGATGTCATAGCTGAGACGATATACAAAAAAAGAACATAAATTAACAAAAAGCATGGCATCATGGGACACATTTCTTGCACTATATTATGCTGGAATGCATTATATTATGCAGTAAATGTATGGTAACTATCATGTTGCTAAAGAATATATATATAAGCAAACTAATTCTAAAATTAAAACTTTCTTTCACAGTATTGTGATGACCACCTGCTCTACAGTGTTGGCACTCGGAGCGATGCCACTTCTCCTTTACCTGTACTGCAAAGGAGTCTCTGGTTTGGAGCAAGCAGTTCCATACTTCGGTATCGTTGTTGCCCTTGTAATGACTTTGGTGCCGTGTGGTATAGGCATCGCCATCAACCACTGGGCACCACGTTACTCTAAACTCATAACAAAGGTAAACTTCAGCTGATCTTGTTTAGCATATATGCAGTTGTGTGAAGTAAAGATAGACCAGGGGTCACCAACGTGGTGCCCACGAGCACCAGGTCGCCAGAAAGGACCTCATGAATCGCCCGCGGGCCTGTTCTAAAAATAGCTGCATATTTTGCATATTGATCTTTATTTGTTTTCTACCTTGTTAAATGATTGTTGAAAATGATTGTGAGAAATGATCAGCATCTTCACATAGATGAATATCATTCATTATTAATAGTAACATGTCATTAGAGGTTATAAACTTGTGATGTCACAAGTGTGTATCAAACTGGTAGCTTTTCACATTAGTACCCAATAAGTAGTTCTCAGTTTCAAAAAGGTTGGTGACCCCTGAGATAGACTATATAGACAAAAGTACTAGGACATCCGATTTGTCGATTTTATTACATTTTATTAATGTGCACTGCTAACAAAATATAAACCTGAATACAGTTAAATAGAACACTTACCTCTTTGACAGGTTGGACTTGGCATTTTGCTAATAGCCTCTTTAGCAATCGGTGTGTTATGTGGCATCACTCTAGGAGCTACAGTGTGGACGGTGCTTTCTCCTAAACTCATAGCAGTGGCCAGTTTAATGCCTTTTACAGGTTACCTGTTAGGGTACATCCTGTCGACTATTTTCCAACAAAGCAGTCAGTAAGTACTGTAACTATCATCGCACTACAGTCACGAGTCTATTACTGCCATATAGCAAGGTTTAAAGACATCTTTCTGCTGTCCCTTCAGGTGCAGAAGGACAGTTGCTATGGAAACCGGCTGTCAAAACATCCAGCTGTGTTCTACCATATTGAAAGTGGCTTTCTCTCCGGAGGTCATAGGACCCCTGTATGTTTTTCCTTTTATTTACATCACACTCCAGGCGGGTGAAGCGCTGCTCTGCATCATCGTCTTCAGGATTTACCAAAAATGCAAACCTTTACCTGAAGGTAATCTTTAACATTAATACACAAGTGTATAGCACAAGTAGCACATGAAATCACAAGGAGTATTGCACAATTAGAACTGGGCTCTAAAGAAGGTTCTTTGGTCACTTTAGGACTTGATACGTGGGCACTTTAGACACTTCGATCCATGATTAAACAGTCACGATTATATTCCTTCAGTCATCCACAGTCCATGAGTGCTTTTCTTTAGCCCAGAGTAACCTTGTTCATTTCTGTTTAAGTGTTTATGATGGCTTTCATTTGGCTTTTCTATATGTAAATGCCGTTTCTTTTAAGCAGTTTCTTATAGGTCATAGACATCGACTGCAGATGTTACACACTGTTTCTGTTTTTTTAAGACTGCGGGTTTTGTCTTTCGACATGGATGTTTAAGAAATGAGAAGCAACTCATCGCACAATTTGGGGTTGAATAACTTGTTGCCGAAAGATGCTGAAAGATGATCAGCTGTGCAGTAATTATACAATAGGAAGCTCGGATCTACAGTATTTGCTTAGTTAAATCCAAGTGGCTACTTTTTCTTGGCCAGGCAGTGTAATCAACATCTAATCTGATTGTAGGTGTTTGTTTTCGAACAGCAAATTACAGAGCTATCCCATAATATTTCTCTTACTTATCTAAAACACACCGACTACAACAATTCTATTCAATATATCTTTTTATTGCTTTCTTAATCTCAGAAGGTTGAAATTTGAAGTAGAAATGTTTTGTGATTCAAAACTCTGTGATTAACTTTATTCAACCTAAAACAACCACACAGAATTCCGGCCAGAGTTTGATTAGTAGTGTTAATTAGAAGATTAGTAGTGTCCAGCTGTGCAATATTTTCACATTAACCTTGTATTGTGCTGCTGTTTGCAGATCCAGCAAAGACAGCTGTATATGTGGTGGTCGACAAAGTGGAGGAGGTAAAAAATCCATAAGGACGAACACTAACGATACGCAAAACAATAAAAACAACCGACTGAAACCAACAGCCTCTGTGCTGATTGTTGTGGACTAAAAGCTATTTTTACACACTACAAGGAAATGGGGGCATTTTTTAAATATGTACTAAAATTATTTAATATTATTAAAGGGAAATGCATTTAGCCTTTGTGCAAAAAAAGACTAATTTATATAAAAGATAAAAATTGTCAATGATGTTAAAATGTTTTTATAAAGATCTGTATAATAATCATGAACAATGAATGTGCAATAAAATGAAATATTTACAGCTGAATGGTTTTTAATCAGAAATCACTACACGTTATTTACTTTGCAAATATAAATTAAATATAATCCACATGGTTCTTTTTTGTGAAATAATAATTGAGAATCTTTTAATGAAATAAAACAAAGTACATTAAAGTGACCCGGATTGTTTCTGAAAAGGTAAAAGCAATTTCAACACAGCCAGCATGATAGAAATGTCTCTGCTTTATTCCTCCGTGTGTATTTATAACCTTACATACTTAAGCACATATTACAATGCTAATCAATAGCACGTCTTAATCAAATAATACGATCACAGAATATAATTCTCAGTGCACAATAAAAACAAACATTAACAAAGAGATCATGGAAAGATCAAGTGCACATGCTCAAGCTGCGAGCTGTAGCATTCTAGCCTTCTCTATACAAACACAGCCACACTGCATGTAAAGCTAATAAACCAAAACAACAACAACAATACATAGATATTCATCAGTGTGCTTTTTAGAAACCTAAGTGGTGTTATATATATCCTTGAAGCCTTATTTACTTCTAAAACTTCAAAAACAATGTAATTGTCAGAAGTTTAGGATAATACATGCGGACATTTAAATACGCCCAATGACTGATGAGATTCTTTTTAGAAATGCCTTGAGAACATACTCAACCTCATAAAATGGAATAAAATTTAACATCTAGTTAGACCACATTTTAAAAACATTTCTTGGCCTCCATAAGCAATAAGCAATAGTTTCTGCTTTTCTATCATTTACAATCACCTAAACTGTCTGTATCTAAAGGTAGTGGAGGGGTGTAATGGTTTAGGTTCTGGGATAGACTGCTGTCCTGTATGTTGTCCATTACTGCACTTTCCAATAGAAACAAAAGAAAACAGATCCACTGTGATCCTGACCAGAATAGGACAATTATAAAACATAGAGAAAGAACATAAAAGAGAAAGAAAAATTTTATGGTATTTGGAATTGTCACACATTGTACAGAATGACATTGAAATCAATTGCAAATCTTAAAAAATACACCACATAAGTTTTTGTACATATGTACTAAATGGCAATAAGACTTTCAAACAGTTACAGAACAACAAAAATGAAAAAGCCCATACAAACAAACCAGTGAATATTCATCAGGTGATGTTTTGTATTTTGGGGAAAAGGTAGTAAAACAAAGTGTATCTACTGTGATCTTTATTCCCAAACATTGTGTATAATTGCACAAACACAAAACACAATATGTGACCCATCACATCAAATCAAATCAGGAATGAAAGTTATATTTTGGTCTTATTGAGTTACAGACATTTTCGGACAGCTGACATATTCTGATTTGATGTGGTGGGTCTCGTATTCGAATGGCAAGTTTGAGCCTTTCATAAATCTCTCTGTACAGTATTGCATCTCTCAAACTACATCGCTAATCTACACCCCTTAGGGGCCCCACCAAAAAAAAGAAACCTGTGAAGCATTTGTCAAGTACGAACAGAAATAATTTACATGTTCTGCCAGTGTGTGTAGCTTGACTTGTATTGGGCTTTGTGTTAGCATCGTATCACCTGAGATGGGTTATGTTGCAGAAGTAGTAACAGCATTCATGCCTTTACGGATGCAGTCTGTGATACCCCAACAAAAAAGGGGGGGGGGATCTGAAACTCTCAGGACTCCTTTAGTAGGGGAATGTCTGTATGGAGAGAAAAAAAGTACAAAACCACTGCTTATTTAGGAGATACAAGCCTGACTGCCTTAGACACCAACCAAAGTGAAGTGAAAAACACTGATAACCCCTTCATGACCGCACATGTTCATAAGTGGGATATATTAGACACCGAGCGGACATTTTATTCTAAAGGTTGATGTTAGAATCAGGAAAATGGGAGAAGAAGTATTTGAATGAGTTTGATAAAGGCCAAATTGTGATGGCTAGACGACTGGGTAGACGATGGGCACAAGGAGTTTACACAATAAGGACCATGGGAATCAAACCCAGGACCTTTTAGCTGAGAGGAAACATTGGCTCCCTTGAATGGAATAAATATGCAGGTTCAAACAATTGTTCTTGTAAAAATTAAACTATTTATTTACCAATGCCAAATGCTTATAATGCTACTTGCAGAACTATCGATTTATATAGCCCTCACCTAGTAAACCAGTCATTCAGTCTAGTCATAATAAAATGATAAAGGAATGATATTAAAGTAGGTTGAGCTCCTACCATCAGCCAGGTCTTGCTCTGAGCCATGTAGAGACATCAGGCTGTTTTGTTGACTGGAGTCTTGACTCTGGCCCTGAAGTGCTGCAGTAGCTCCCTGTGGGCCGTCCAAGCTCCAGGAGGAAGAGGAAGAGTAAAAAGAAGATTGGGGTTGGTTTATGACTGCAATCTCCCCAACCGGTGAGGATTCAGTCTGAGATAAAGAATGATTCAAAGAATCCGGCAGTTCATGGGCAAGGGGTCCAGGCATGACCAGACGTCCAGCTCCGGAGATGGCCTCTGCATATGATGGCAGGGTCACCTGAACACCCTCAACCACAATGGTTACAGGCTGCCCAGTGTCTCCCTGTCCAAGCCTATAGATGCAAATCACATTTATAGAAAATGTTGTTGCTTTACTTCTTTGTTCATAGTCTAACAACTGTGAAATGGGGTATGTAGTAAACAAATAACTTAGTCCTTAGAAGAAAAAGGCTTTTAGCTCACCGTGCATTATGTAAAGACTTCAGCTTTGGTTGTAATAAGACAAACAGCACCACAAGTAGAAGAACAAAAGCCACAGTGCTGGCTGTGGTTGCCACGATGGACAAAGTATCCATTCCCAGCACAGGAGCGACAAGATTTTCTGTATATAGCAAAAACAATATAAATAGGAATTAGGAAAACAAAAATTTAGCTGAAATGATGATTGCTATCTAGCTATTGTTTCTGGCAATATGTGACAACTGTTCATCCCACAAAGTGATTTTATTTCTGTAGACTATATAGAATTATATTGGTAGGCAAAAGTTCTTCAGAAATAACCATTAAAATCACAGATAAATGGCTCTTGTGTCCCAAACCTACATAG
>JAOTRQ010060829.1:0-13605 GCA_028565875.1 Hoplisoma paleatum
ATTTATTTTTTTTTATTTTTTTTAAGATTTCCCACCTGAAAGATGTGTCTACTATTTACATTATTTGTGATGTAATGTTTAATGTTACAGGATGACCCTTAAAATCTTTTACAATAGCAAGAACTAAGGTGCAGATTTAAAGAGCCATTACTGTTACTGTGCCCAAGATGTTTACTGTTCTATCTGCCCATCTAAAGCAGATTCTTTCAGAACACAAGATACCATTATTGCAACATTTAAAAAAACATGCTCGGGAAAAGTATTACAAAAATCCTAAGTCTCGAAGTATGTTCTTCATTAATTACAATCATTAAGGGGCAGATGATACTGTATATTAATTGATTTGGACATTTGTAGTCATCCAAAGCAGTTAAGGGTCAGAAACCTTACAGCATCAAGCAAAGGCACAGTGGTTATAAAAAAATCAACTTTAAGCACTAAGCGACTAATATTAGGCTACGAATTATTCCGAAGTTTTTCCTCTGAAAATCTAAATTCAATACATTTGATGTAAAAATTAAAAAGTTAGTTGCATGTAGTTGTAAATAAGATTGTTTATACATATATAAGTGATCATATAGTTTATCAGTTCATGAGTTTATAACTGATCACAAATTGTAATAGAATAATACATCTTAGTACAGTTGTCCATGTTTAGCTCCCTTTGAATAAACTAGACCAAGTCCATTTATGTTAATATTTCAAAGATCATTAAACAACAAACCTGTGCTGATATTGAGGAGGATGAAAACAATGATCGGCTGGTAGATCCTCATTGTAGCAAGTCAGATGTTGAATTGGTTAATATAACGCTGTAAGATTGGATAAATATTTCAGATGAACTCGTTCTTATAATAAACTTTCCGGCATGAGGGTAGGAAAACAGAAAACACACACACACACACGCACACACACATACGCACAGAGAGAGAGAGAGAAAGAGTGAGAGAGACTTCCCCTAAATTGAGACAGGGAATTTTAATTATTTAAAAATAGTCGTAGAATGTAAGTGGGGGGGGCTACACCAATGAAAAAGATAACTTTGATAGCATTCAATAAATAATAAAGTTTGAATTTATTATTTTTAAATCAGGTTTGGCTTTAGTAGTAGTGAAGGAGTTGTTTTGCCCAGGAGCAGTCAGGGGTTTGGTGCCATGCTCACGAGCCCTTCAGTCATGATCTGTTGACTCTTGGAACCAGCAACCTTCAGATCACAAGCTTGGTTCTCTAACCACCAGACTACAGCTGCGCCATAACAACAACATGGTTTCCTGTTTTGTGTTCTATCATCGAGATGTAATATCCTATGAATCTTTAAGAGCATCAAAAATAATTCATAATCGGTAAACATGATCAAACATTGGATGCCATGATAAAAATCTCTGAAACAATCATATACATGTAGCCTAATATGTCTTTCTATGAAGAGACACCGTTGAAATATAATCTGGGTAGCACACATTACATCACATATTCATGTCATAATACTTTAAAGCAAGATATCTAATCGTATGTTTTACAATCCAGGTCTAAACAAGGGACTCCATACACTCACTCACAATTTATCCAATTATGGACACACACATAGACCTACAGCAAACCTGGCCCTACATTTCTTGGACTCTGCGAGAAAACCAGAGCTCTTAGAGAAAAACTCATGCAGACTCAGGGACCTTCTTGCTTGGAGATGACAGTGATACTCACTAAGTGATCATGCCAACCAACTCTATTGTGAATAAATAATGTGAATCTTTGTACTGTCTAATGTTTGGTGTCCAATCATTTTATCATTAGCAACTGTCAGCATCTCTTTCAAAATGAGATACTCAGTAAATTCTAAAAACCACTTGACTACATTTATTTAAGGTACCAGTGTGCCACAGTTGTGATAAAATGTCCAGAACCATCACAAATGAATTAAATAAATCTAAATAAATCTAAAATAAATGAAATAAAATGAATGCAAAACTTCTATCCTGTCAGTCACTGGTGCAAATATTTTACTGACAGATTCGGCCATTAATAATGTTTAATTATAATCATTATTTTAATACATCATATAATCATTATATATTTAAATTGATTTAGTTTTCTTACTATGAACTCAGACTTTCACAGCACTGAAAACACACTCAGAAAAAAAAAATTACCTTTCAGAAGGCTTTACGGTTTGCAGGATGGAAGATAAGTGTACTGCTTTCACTTCCTACCTCATTCTTTTTTTAAATCAAAAACCCACCCTCGGGATTTCCTGCCACCTGTAAAATGCTCAAAATCACTTTCAAACTGTACAATTTACATGTTTATACTATTTATAATTTAAAATAACATAGACAATGGGAACAGTAGCATATTTAGTAGCATGATTTCCAGGATTTGGTGCATCCTGTATCAAGTAACACAACAAATGAAGATGATTGTATATAATGTTTTTAAACATAATAAACCAGGATCCAGGATTAAAAAAAAGAATTAGGACTCATGCAAAGTAAGGCTGTAAATGCTGTGGAATAGAACGTTTATTAAAATCATTAAATTTCATTAAAGGTTATTAATGAGGGTGCAGAATGGATCATTACCTCACACATTAATATGAAAATACATGAACATTTTCCCACATCTGGGACAGACGTGCAAACAAATCACCCCAACAACACAGTTTTATGTCTCATAATAATAATTACAGTAATCATTATTATTATAAATGTGCAATTACGCTGCATAATGTATAGACTTGTACATTTATTAAATATTATATTATTCTTAATAATCCATGTTTACCGTACACTCTATACAAATGGCATCAAATTCATAACCAAAGCATCTGTTCTCAACCTGTCCCATAAATTTATAATAAGTCCTTTAAAAACAAGTACAGACTTTTCATAAAGTGCTTTAGTATTGTTAACATATTTTATCGATGTGCTTGATCCAGTGACTAGAGAAAAAACTTCAACCATCACTGTTAGATACAAATAATATTTACAAGTAACAGAACATCATCGTTTCCTCATATGAAAGATAAAGAGTTCTGATACTTCTCTAAAGTGGTTTTCAGTACAGTGCTTTATTAATCATATCATTTGACCTTAAACAGTCCTTTCATAGTCCGTATTGATATGGACGTAGTCCAGAAGATCCAAGTGCAAGACCAGTGTTGTGCAGTTGTGCCTTCGTTGCAAGTGTAACTTTCCATCAGGTTTGCACTTCCAGTCCAGTGTATTGAGTCCAGTGTCCAGTGTATTGAGTCCAGTTTTCTACAAAAGCCCTAAAAAGCCACAAACTCGCATGCATGTTGAAGTCAGTGTTTCTAATGACTTCATGCTTTCTTGTAAAATAATAAAATGAAATCAGGGACCTCGAGATCGTGGGATAATCTGGGATCTTTAGACAATTTCTTATTGTTAATAAAATAATGTTAGATATATAGCATACAGTATCATTCAATGGTTTATTTTGTTACAGGTTCAGGTAACTATTTAGCACTTTTGGAAAAACATACATTATATAGCTATCTGGTCGTAGTGGCACACACACAAATACAAATAAATGATTGTTTTAAGAGTTAAACTTTTTTTAAATATAATAATCTGATATACTTATTATTCAAATAAGCCTTTAAGATTTAGTGGCTATGCCGTATTGGTTTAGTTTTTAATTATGATGATGATGTAGCATAGATAATGTAGCATCAGTTGTTGGTCAAAGTCCTTGCTGAGTGAAGAATTGTTGGAGCCAGTGATGTGCAGTAATGTAATGTGTATTATTTATGGTAGTGACACCATCTAAACAGGCCAACATATTTTTTGCTGTATTGCAACAATTACAAATCACTGCTGGGAATTAATTTCTAAGTGAAATTAAAGTAAAATCTAAGTGAGTGCCCAGGGGTGAAGTTAATTTATTATATTATATAATATTTTTGGTGTGACAATCTTTCATTAATGCATGGATGTTTCAGGCTCTCCTTCATTCTTAGGTTTAGTATTAGTTAATATTCACACATTCTCCTTCTAAATCCCAATCTTCCTCTCTCTTTATACATTGCTTATACGAACACTAAGTGGACTTCTTACTCGAGTCCTTCCCTTGTCTTGCCCCTTCTCATCCCTGTAACTCTCCTCCAACCTCGTCTTCTCAGGGTCGCTTCCTCCGTCTGAAGGTGGGCTGTTAGAAGACGCTGGTTTAAAAAGTGGTGGGGTCTTAGTTTTGGCCACTTTATCGAAAAAGGCAAAGTCCGCCACAAATTTGCCAGACGGGGAGAGTGATACGACTGGGGGAAACTCGTAACCCCACAGGATCTCATCCGGCAGGTAGGATGTGCGTACCTGGCACGTAGCTGACGTGGGTTCCACTGTGGCGCTCATTATTACCAGAAGCTCAAAGTCGGCCAGCTCTGGGTCCGTCCAACCACCCCCTAGAGAGAGAAACACGTATTAGGGGTTATTTCTCAGATCAGATTAGGCTTTATGTCAGGAATATTACTGACCAAAAAAAAATTACCTATCATTCAATTTGTTATGTAATTACCCTTGCCAAAATGATTCCCAGAAGTTTTGACACCAAATCTGGCCATCACATGCCAGAGGAACTGGAATTTCCCTTTGCTAGCACATGTGATTTATCACATTTGATTATTCATTGACCTAGTCAGTCAAACTTTACCATGACGGCTGTTGGGCCTTTCAGCAAGGTCCTTCAGCCTAATTGCTGTGTACTATAAATGTAAATGTTCTATAAGATGCTATTAATAAACAAATGTTTTTAAATGTTGAAAACGAAAATGGAATGAAAATATTAGCAACCACAATCCAGCTCATATCAACAAATTGTAAAGCTGTACATTTTAATGTTGCATAAACATGCATTGACTAATATAGTTTTTCTACGGTAATACAGTTTGGGGATTTTCATGGATTACAGTGGAATAAAACGCATTTAGGCAACCCAACAAATAATTAAGGTAAATGCAAATATAATAATAATAATAATAACAATAGTATAACGACTGCACTCCTAATATTGTGTCATCCCCTCCACCACCACCCTTGTGCTCCCAAAACAAAATAAGTATCCTGACACCTTTCGACAAAAACCAACATTAACTTTTTCTGAGTAACTTGATCTAGCAATTTGACACAGTTGCCTAACCAGTCAGACTTTACGATAAAATGCTCGCTTGCTACCTTACATATAGATATTCCACCCACTAATGAGCCCCACATTAAAGAGATAACCACTTTGATGCCTGATCAAAGATACTTGAATTCTGCAATTTTGAGACTCGCAGGGAGACAAATTCAGAAGATAAGTAGTGGTAAAAAAAATTGTAATAGCTCAACAATATTGCTAAACGCAGTCTGAGCTAGATAGTAAAGTAAACATCTATCCATCCATTATCTAGTCTAACCAGCACTTAATCCTGTTCAGGGTCACAGTGGAACATACACTGAGCAAAAACACTAAACACCTGAACTGTTGCACGGTACAGAGACAAACACACACACAGGACAGCTTCAGTATTTCGAATTAATCTGACTACATGCCCTTGGACTGTGGGAGTTCTGGTGATTACTTCCAACATCGCATGTAATGCAAGCAATTACACGTATGTCAAGGTATGTAGGGTTTTTTTTTGGTTCAGATTACTTCCTAAAATCCTAATAGGAGGTTCAGCTGAATATTTGTGGTGAATCTCCTTGTACATTTTATGATCATCTAATCTGGGACTTTTTGGCAAGTGTTCAGTAAACATGTTACACATCTACAGTATGTGACTCGGATCAGGTGTGGTGGAAAACAGAAAACTTCAGGTACAAACATGGTAGCGGTGGTTTAACTCATCAAACAACTACACCTACTCAAGTCTCCAAACACCCATACGGTCGTAGGCAGAAACTTAGAATCCACCCACTGATTCTTTCACAGGCTGAGAAAGTTTCGTTCATCTTAGATGACATCAGTATAAATAGCAGCATAACCCCAGTCTATGTAACTGTCTGTACACAATGAAACTCAAAAAAAAAAATTTTAACAGTCATCAAAAACATTTCCCCCACATACCTGCACCAACATCCTACACACATTCATCTAGTCTACTTCCCCTTTCAGTTAACAGATGGAGTTTATTGTGCATGTACTAACCAAAACTAAAGAGAAACATTAATCACTGACAGTAATAGAAGGTTTCATCAATTGTGTTTGACGTACATATTCAAAAATATTACCGGAATTATACAAGCACAACTTGGACTTAATTAAATCAGCCATCATTTGTTACTAACACAAACTAACTCATACAGCTAGTTTGATTATTTCACATTTCAGAATATTATTGGGGCAACCTTGGGTTGGAGAGTCGAAAGGTCTCCAACGAACCTCTTAACTGCTCCCCGGGCGCCATTGTTATGGCTGCCCTCGGTGACCACGCACGTGTGCTCACTACTGTCCCCTAGTGTGTGTTCGGTAGTGTGTAAATGTGTGTTTCACAGCACGGATTAGGTAAAATGTGGAGGAATAATTCCGCTTTATGTAAAAAGCACAGTGTTGAAAAACATTCTATTCTATTATAATATCTAACTGAAAATAAATACTCTTAACGCAAATGTACCAGAACACACACACAAACATAACATGAGAGGTGTAGGGAGTTTTTTATAACGTCTATTTTTAGAAAACACAAGATAAATGTGCAAATTATGCGAACACTTTTGTTGTTTATTTTCCATCTACACCAAATGTAAACAGAATGTTTAAAGTTTGGAGACCACAAGTAAACATGTTTTTATTTTCGGTCCTGGATTCTGGTTTTTATCGATCAAAATGTTGTGTTTTGTTTAATTCTTTATAAATAATTCGCTGTTTTTCTCAGTGCCAGTGTTGTATATCACCAAATACTCTTTACCGCCACCAACTGGACATTTCTGTAATAGCACAAGTTTAATAAGAGCACAACAAACCAGCGAGAAGAATTGTCACGTAAATCTATTTCTCATATTTAAACAGAGTAAATAAAACTATTTATCAAAAATACTGATGTATTTTTTCTTTCGGCTGCATTTATGTCTTTTATATGTTGTTAATATCACCGAGGATCGAAAAGTAATAATGAAAGTAATAATTATAAAGCAACATGATTTTACATTTTAATAAACCTTATATATTCTACAATATATAATTAATAATTACTGAAGCTCCTAATTGACTTAGTAGTGACAGCGACATTAACGTGTGGGTGGCAAATAGTTTCTCCAGCTAGCTAGCAATGCTAAGCTTTGGCTAACATTAGAAGTTCAGGTGCAATTTAGATGATTACACTTTCTGCACATTTAGCAGTTTGTGTAAGAGTTTAAGTCCATTAGTTGGAGTCAAACTGCATATTTTAAATAACGGTGGCCACATTTCATGTGGTTAAATGCTTTGGGCACCTCGGAGTAACAACATGAAGACAGGCTTGTCGTGGCTTTCTATCTGAATCTGTGCTGCAGCAACCAGATCCGGCACCTGCATGTCAGCGCGGCAAACTGAGCCGCTTTGTGTCTACAATGAGACCCTGGCACTGGCATTGCAGTCAGAGAGAGAGAGACTGAGAGAGTACGACAGATAAGGAGAGAGAGAAATAAAAAAAATAGTAAATGAGATCACTAAACGAGCACTAGGGACTAGAGGAAAGAGAAGGGTTGAGACACGCCAACTTCCAAATACTCTGCCCATTATGGAACTCCCAGAGTCATTTAACTCATTCTTCAGATACAATACTGACACACACACACACACACACACACACAACACACAACACACACATTGTAGAAGCAGCACAACAGAGGAATGAACAATATCAGACTCGTTTAGTCTTTTAACCTCCTTAAATCAAATTATTTGATAGGATTAAGGTATCCACACAAAGCCCTCTCTGTCCTCCACACACTCAGAGGTATTCACAGACCGACACTAAAACATTTTCACGCAACTGAGTTCCTGTTTTCCTGTTCCCCATTCATTCATATTCATACTCTTATCAAGCAACTAAGGTCATGTCAGAATCAGAATATAAGATCAATTTAAACTCTTCTTTCATCTGTCTGTCCATCCAGACGTCCATTCGTGAATACCCTTTGTACCTCCGTGTATCATATATGTGTTCATACCATATGTGTTGCAAAACACCCTCTACTGAATAACTGTGGCAATAATTTAAGCATTACAGTACAATTTTACATTTAATGAATCGTTTCCTGATTGTTGTAAATACAATTTATATATAAACCTCGGTAGGGTCCCGAAGTGTAAGTCAGAGTAAGTAAGAGTAAGTAAATATGTTCTTAACTGAAGCAACATAGTGGATTTGTATAGGAAGCCAACACACACACACACACACACACACACACACACACACACACACACACACACACATTTACTTGGGCGTAACCGACTTTTTACTTTTAACACCTTTTACTTTTAGCTTATCTCTCATTTTCTGTTCCCTCTCTCTATATTTACATTTTTCAGAATTCGGCAGATGTCTTAATCCAAATCGACTACAGAAGTTACACTAGAGTCTAAACAAGTAGGGTTAAGTGCCTCGCTCAAGAGCCCAACAGCAGCAACATGGCAGTAACCGTAGCAACCTGCCAGTCTCTCTGTTCGGTGTATTACCCTCATTGCACACCCCCTTCTTTTAAAAGCAACTGTCCAGAAATACAGAAGCGTCTGTGTTCGACTGTATTTTCTAGGTTCTTAAGTGATCCGTAGCACCAGGCTCCACTGGCAGATGATTATCGGAGGCTCTGGGCAGCTGTATACATGTTTTAGGTATCACTGCACCTTCTTCCATTCCTATTAATTACATTCTAACATTTTATATTATTTGAAGCATTTTTAAAACTACATTTACTGGAACTACTTTGTTTAACCCAAAATATTATACTAAGTCTTCTTACCTTTAGATGCCCAGGTTCTGAGTGGGCTGCTGTCGTCTATAATATGATAAAAGGTGAGAGGCAGGATGAGGAAGGGACTATCGGTGGATGTGTCAACCTGAAAAGCTACATTCCTCTGGTCCAGGCGAACCGTCTCACCCTCCTTCGTCAGGGATGTCTGCAGAAGTTTACCTGTCACCTGGACATAGATTAAAATTAATGCTCTTGATTGACCCACTTAACAAATTACTTTGTATTCCGCTTATATAACGTTTATCTAATCACATACTTTATTCTAACTGCTTTGTTTTGTATCTACTACTCTTAACCTAAAACCTGTTAGCCACATGCTGGTGCTCTCAGCAAGTTTCCGTAACAAATTATGTCAAACATATAACCAAGTTAACCGGAAATGACTATTTTCACCACTTTCACACATGTAGGACTTGTTGACATACACACTATGGGGCAGCAGTGAGTGCACATGCCCGGTATGGTGCCCGGCTAGTCACAGCACCTGGGTAGCAGTTAGTAGTTCTGTGCCTTGTTCAAGGGCACTTCAGTCGTGACCAGTCGACTCTGGGAATCGAACTGGCAACCTTCCGATCACTAGCATAGTTCTCTAACCACCAGGCCACGACTGCGCCTGTTAGTCATTTTTTAAAACATATTATATATAGTATGTTTTATATATTTGTTGTTTTATAAGAGAAACAGATAAAGTCTGTTAGAATTTACTATTTAGATTTTATTGTATTGTATTTTACACGTTTCCAGTCGTTCCCGACTCTCGGATCGCTTCCAATCCCCAGAGTTACTCGGCAATTATTTTTACGGAGTAGGTTGCCAGGTCTTTCTCAAACCCGTATCGCTACAGGGACCTTGTAAATCTAAAGGACAATTTTACACATCTCCGATCAACCTAGTGCACATTTTTTGGACTGTGAGAGGAAACCAGAGTACCCGCAGGAAACCCACGCTGACACGGGGACAACGAGCAAATTCCGCACAGAAAGCCCCCGGCCTGACCCGGGAATCGAAGCCGGGACTTCTTGCTGTGAGGCGACAGTGCTATAACCACTTAACCACCATGCTGCCATTTAGATTCTAAGTATTGATAAAAAATTATAATAACAATAAGGATTGAGGCATCTAGATAAAAACTGTGAAGATAGGTATACAACGTACCAGAATTATCTGCCATGACAGATACTAATCATGGGAGCATTCAAATAAAAACTAGGAATCAAAATTCCAGGTTTGAGTATCGTCTGGCTGCATGCAACCAAAGCATCCTGGTTTCATGTTTACTCATCATTCAAGTTCCTTTTCAAGAAATAATTTGTGTTTCACAACACATTTGTGCCCTCTGGTCTTGCTTCCAGTAATTCTGTCTTTCTTCTTCTGAGCTGCATGAACTCCCAGTTCATGAGAATAGATTTGATGCAGAGTTTGAAAGATTTGTATGAATTGATTTGAATGTTTACGCATACACACACTCACCTGACATCCCAAAAGCAGACTCTTGCGCATGTTGGCAACACGGATCATGAGACATGGCTGTCCCTCGTGATTGGCCACGACAGCGTGTTGACTGAATTTGACAGTTTCTCCTCGCTTCTTAGGCCGAGCTACCTACACCAAACATAAAAATGATGCATTACAACACAACATAGTATATACTATCTATAAAGCACATAATTCATGATTATAATAATTCATTATTATTGATTATATTATGATTCATTTATTATGAAACTTGATCTAAATGATATAAAATGGCCTTTACATTCACCAAACATCAACCCATTGGATTGGAGGATTGGGCTGTGCTTAAAAATACTATTAATATCTTTATTTTACCTGTTTGGGAAATGTTTGTTAAAAAAAATGGTGTATGATGATGGCATATGTCACAGTAGTTGATCGGGTGGCTCTTTGGGGTCAAACGCATTCCATTTCTCTTAATTTAGCGTTAGGCCTGGTGTGCCTGTTAGGCACCTTAGACAGAATTTAAAGATCTCAAGTCTGGTTATTATGACCATTATTATGATTATATACCATCTAGATGGTAACAACTGGTATGAAGACACGGGCAATTGGAACAATAGTCTGTTGTATCACGACTCTAGAATATGAACAGATTGTCACTTATCAAGTTGCCCATCGTTGAAGCTCTTTGCCGTCACTGTACTTGGATACGAATTTAAATGATGTGTTGAATTTAAATGAAGTACAGTCTGGGACGTTATAACAGTATATAATACATTTAGCTTCACCTTAGCAAGAAAGGTCCCTGTAATGAAGATCTCCATCACCATAGTGATGACTAGCTGCACAATAAGGAGGATTATGGCAACCGGGCATTCCTCTGTAATGCAGCGGAAACCATAGCCAATGGTAGTTTGAGACTCCAGTGAGAAGAGGAAGGCACCTGTCAACGTCTGTACCTGCATCACACAGGGGGTGTGGTTGGATGGTGGGTCAAATTCTGTTAGAAGAAAAGATATCAATATAATATCACACTGAAGGAAATGACATCATTTCTCAAATAAGTGGGGCGCACTTTTTGCGTTGGCGTGGGTTTCATCCGGGCGCTCCGGTTTCCTCCCACAGTACGAAAGCATCCAGCCAGATTCATTTAAGACACTGGATAATCTTATACCTAGGTATATTGACAAATGGCTACTGGGATACATGGACCGGTGTATTGTTGTGCCTGGATAAATAGGACGGGTTACTTATCAAAAGTAATTGTAAATGAATTATTTCTTCATCCCTGAGGTTATCCTCACCCAGCAAGTCTCCATGCACCAGCGCCACCAGGTACCACAAGATCCCGAAAGCAAACCAGGTGCCCGCGAAGGTGGCCGAGAATAGGAAGAGCTTGTAGCGCCACTGCATGTCCAGGAAGGTCGTCCATAAGTCACGCAGGTAAAGAGCACCACGTCCGCTGACGTGCTCGATGCGCACGTTGCTCCGCCCATCTTTAGAGAGAACGCGTCTACGTCTCCTCAGTGCCGCTAGACCACCGCCTGGGGTACCACCACTCGCCCCACTTAGCAGAGGCTTTAAGATCTCTGTCTGAGTCTGAGAGTGGCAAACTTTCTGTGGAGATGATTTGCGGGAGGAAGGTGGAGTCGATGATGTCATGACTAAAAAGAAGTACAAAGGATGCTATTAAGATTTAAGATTCGGGGGGGGGGGGGGTACATGTGTTACATGGTCTTGTTGGGAGATCTACGCTTTGGTGTACGTGATCTGCATGGATGAACTTATACCCTAATCGGTCAAGAGCACCTTCCACAACTATTATACCCACCCAGCCGACTCACAAAACATGTCCAGATACTTTAAAGTATTTAGTATTGTTGTGATTTATTGTTGCTCATGTCTACAGTCCGGTGCTTGTTTAAAGTGTTCAGGTCTCCTATGTGAGCTTTACACAGGTTGTGAGAATCTCCTCACCTCAGCAGCATTACAAACACTGTTGCTAGTGTTATAGCATCTCAGGTATTTAGAGCCACTGTTAATGCAGTGCGACTAAAGCAGGTACTGTTGTTGGTATCAAAGCAGGGCAACATTTTCTCCTGAGACAAACCTGGTCCCAGCTCGTCAGCTTTGACAATTGATTAAGACAAGCAAAGCAGCTCTCACTCACATTTCATTTAGTCTTCGTCTGATAAGGTGACTTATTCAGTAGCTGAGCCATTTATGGTCAAATAACCATGTGATTAAAAACATTTTAACAAGTTTTTAAACAATCGAATCATTTAAATTCTAGTTTTACACCCCAAAATCATTATCTCTCTATTTTACCCTTCAGTGCAATTGGACTCCTGGGTTACTCTGTGGACCGTTACCGATTCCCACAGTTTTCTCGGCAATTACATTTTACGGAGTAGGTTGCCAGGTCTTTCTCCAACCCTGTATTTCTACAAGGAAATTGTGTGTGTGACTACTGGACAATTTCACTTTTCCGATCGACCTAGTGCATGTTTTTGGACTGTGGGAGGAAACCGGAGTACCCGGAGGAAACCCATGCAGACACGGGGAGAACATGCAAACTCTGCACAGAAAGTCCCCAGCCCGACCCGGGGATCGAACACGGGACTTCTTGCTGTGAGGCGACAGTGCAGAACCACCGTGCCACCGTGCCGCCCAAAATCATTATACAGCCTTGTAATTAAAAATGGCTCGATCCGTTATTGGAGATAAAGTTGCAAATTGGGGATCTTAATGAAAGCCAGATTTTAAAGGTTTGTTCCTTTTAAAGAGCAATTCAAAAATTCTTTTTAAAAATCGAATATACCGAACAAAAACAAATCGAGTGTAAGGGATTCATAAAGACTTCATACATATGAGAGTCTTAGATATTATTGGTGTCACCTGCAGTGGATTGGCTGTGCTAAATCTAAATGGGGATTAAATTCAAAACAAGTAATCAAATTTCTATTTTAATAAATTTTAATCTTCATTTGTACCAATGTCCCACAAATATCCCCCAAAAGTCTATTCCACTGTGTTCAGTATTACAATCACAGCATGACTCTCTGTCCAGTTTCATTACACTGTGTTCCTCAGTACCAGAATACTCTCTCTCTCTCTCTCTCTCTCTCTCTATCTATCTCTCTCTCTCTCTCTCTCTCTCTCTCTCGCTTTCACTACCTCAAACCAAACACTGTTT
>JAOTRQ010060846.1:0-13602 GCA_028565875.1 Hoplisoma paleatum
ATACATGTTGTACATTCGTTTTCAATATTATGTCATCAAATTTATGCTTTTTTATAACATAACTTTTATAACTAACTGAATTAATAATAAAATTGAATTAATGAAAGGATTGGACTGGTTTGTGGTAGATGTGTTAGCTTAGTGCTGAAGCCCTGACAGAAGTTCTTTGTAATGCTGATGTTTAGACAAGTTGAATGGTCTGTGCTGAGTGATCCAGGTCAATGTCGGGTCAAGTGGACCTCACATCAACTCTGATCCCCAAGCATAATATGCTTAAAATCGAGTTCGAAATATGTTGATTATCGATTTCTATTAAAACGAGATTAAATGTTCTACCATTTCCTTACTTAAATTGTTTATTTAACTGTTTACTTTAACTGTTACTTAAAAAACAGAAATAGAATCTACTTATGTTTTACAGTTTTGTGACATCATTTTCAACCTTATTTAAAGCAAGTGTCCATTAATTAAACAAAAGCGTTTTACTTGTATTTTTTTAATTCTATAAAAAATGAAATGGCACATTCATCATCTGACAATAACGGCAACATTTATGTATGTATTTTTAACCTACATAAAATAGACAACTCAACAACAATGTAAAACTTTCTTTCTCATAAAACAACCATTCACAAATATCAACGATATGAAAATCATGCTTCATTCTTATTTAAAAACCGAAAGAAAACCCAGTCCTTTTAATTTATTGGAATTTCAGAACTAATATTTTTTGTTTAATATAAATATTTTAAAAAGAACATATTATTTTATTTTTAATTGTTTTATCCAGATTACAGAGCAGCGATTGAGTTGATTGAATGATTTCTGTGCTGTAAATGCATTGATTTTGTTTTACTTCATTTAAAACAGAAAACAGTAAGCAGTATATGTTTACTAATTTTGTAACCTTTATTTTCATCCCTCCAGGCCAGCAAAACGTTTCTGTTATTAGACAAGTTGAGATGAGTTTAAGTTTATTACTGCCCATTACAGACAAACTTAAGTAAACGAGTATAGATTGTTCATAATTATAAGTCGTGTGTACAAAGAACATAACTGTAAATCTTACACAGAACTGCTAGCGACCTCTAATCATTATTGATTGAGCATTGAAATATCAGTCGGTATTTTAAATAGGTCTCTCTCATTAAAGTGGTATTTTCGTTAATTTTACTAAATACAATTATGCATATTTGACGGTCATAATTGTTGTTATGAAGTTGGTTAATATCTTTCATAAATTGCTGATATTGTGTGATTTATTGCTTAACAATATCTAGTTCACACAAATACACACAGACTTAATTGATATAAGAACTCAGAGATGTGTCTGACTTCAGTGTCACGATAAATCTTACTTATTTATGATTACAACAATTGATGATTACAATTGGCTTTACCAATTTACAGTGTTTATAAAATCCAGGATCAGTGATGTTCGGTCTGAGAAGCGTCTTTTATCACTCTGGTCATCCAAACACACAGTTATGTATTGTTTTGCTCTTAAATGTTTTTCTTTAGTTACGTTTTATAAAATCCTTTAAACATTATTTTCATACTTAAATTTGATTTTCAATTCAAATCTATTGCAAAATGTTTGGATTTTATATAACATAAAATAATTTTAACACGTTTAAGTTTGTCGGCTATTTGTATCACATCTTTCCTCTAGCAGAATAATTATCTTAGCAACTCAAAACATTTACCAGGAACTTTTCTCTTATAGATTTACATTTTATGGGCATAAATGAGCGAATACTGAGAAGTGAGAAGTGTGCACTTGAATTACGTGGATAAGTGTTGAGATGGATACAAACAGAATCATGCGACAAAAAACTACTTTGATAGATTAAAGAAACTTTATTAATAAAACTAAATTTTATATCCCAAAAATGATCACTAACAGGCTCTATCTGAAAAATAAAATAAAATAAAACACCCCGTTATCACATAAAATGATTATCCGTAACGTGCTGTTTCCAGATCTTTTCATGCAAGTGAAGAATCAAGCATCTTCATTTTAACTTTAGTTCTCTGTAAAATGTAAAAACGTTTAGTTTAAATGTGCATGTTAACAAACAGCTTTTGTAAATTGACGATTTAAAGATTTTATTCACATTTAGTCAAGAACCGAAGGTGTGTGTTTCAAAGTTTTACATTAAAACCCCACATTACACCGTTACTTTCCACAATCGTAATTTGTTTATTTGAGTTCATTTACCATCAATAATTTCCTACATTACATTTATGTGTGTTTGTTTGGACTCACACGTCATCAAATTCTGAAAATCTTGTTAAATGAAACGTTGCTTACAGATGCTGCTTAAACTATATTGATTAGAAAACGGTACAACTAACTTTGAACAAGTTGAGATAGCTTAATTTTTTTTACTTTAAGTAAAAAAAAAATAGGTAGGTATCTTTATTATTATTGTTTGTTGATATGCCATCTTTTTGGACCTGGTGCTTCTACCAATGATAAATGTTATTTAGACGATTATTAGAACCGATTTGTGAAAGCTGCGATAGAACAAGGTAACTTAAATAAAAAAATACTGTTAAGGATTATAATATCAGCTTTCAAATTTATATTACACACTAAGTACACTGAAACATAATAAGCCTAATACACAAATAAAAACATTAGTTCTACATTAATTTTGTTTTCAATTATTATTATATATATAATAATTATTATTATTATAAACAACTGTAATGTTTGATAAATTATTTATAGAAAACTAATTAAACTTGTACTTTTGAACATAACTTGGCAAATTCCAAGGAAGATGATTAAAGATTTATTTAGATTTTCTTTTTCTTTACTGTGAATAGTGAATGGGGAAAAAAACAACTGTAAACAATGTCGTCACTAATAAATAAACTGAAGGATAAAGTAACATCAAACTAAAAATATTTTGTTTCTAACTTCCCTGTTCTTTAAGAAACTATTATTTAAACAATTACATGTTCATCACTTTTATCACTTTAATCAAGTAGACAACGAGTCGAAGCAATTAAGAAAATCAATTAAGAAAGTGTTTTATAAGGACTTGATCATTACCATTTATATTTTGTAAGAATAAAAAGAATAATAAGAATGAGTGAAAATTTTACAATTCTTAACGCCAGTGTTCTTATATTGCTCATAACACATGTAATGAGCCAGTTAGCAGCCTTTCATCAACCTTTTAATTTAAAACCAATTCACAAAATAATCATAAGCAAACATCAACAAAACACTTCGCATAGAACAGCAATCTGCTGATGCATGTACATGTCAAAAAACCTCCTCTCGAATACAATATAACACGATAACAATTCAATATAAAATGAGAATTGTTAAACGTACACAAGTGTCAGGCGCGACCGACTATTACATTGTGACGTCACAAGTCACTTATGCGTACATAACGATGATTGACAGACTAATAATTTTTACACGGTTCACATCATCTGAGGTCGGGCTAGAACATCTTGATGGGATGATGGGTACCACTGTCCGAAACTGTTCATGTAGCCGCCGGGATGAGCGTGTGTGTTTTTGCCCGCCATGGTCGAGTCCCAGAGCGGTGGAAGCGCGGGAGAGCAAGACGAGGGGGCGTGTGGGTGCGGGTGCGGGTGCGCTGCCTGCAGCTCTCCTTCAGGTCCACTTGGTCCGTGCTTCACAATCTTCTTATATTTAGAGCGCTTATTCTGAAACCAGATTTTAACCTTTGGGAAGAAATAATAAGCAACCAGGGATTAAAAAGCACCAGACAAATTAAGATACAAGACAAAAAAATCAAAATAATAGAAATATTAATAATAATACCCACATAAGGTCTACAAACTGACGCACAATTAACCCTTCATGCATTTGTCTAAAAGCATGGCAGGTCCACAACAAAAACACGAATTAGGTAGAATCTTAAACCTGTGGTAAGTTTGCACAGGATTTGTATGGTTGCAGTCAAACTAACTTCTCTTTATATGGGTGCAACTTTATATTGGTGTAGGTGCAGCCGCCCAAATCAAAAATAAAAAAAATACTAAAACAATTTACTGAAATACGAAATACAAAAACATTTGACTTCAGCTGTGAAAGTGCTCAACAACACTGCTGCACCTCATTACACCCTCCTCTTAAGTTTTTATAAGAACTGCAAAGCACCGACCTAATGATCCTCAGCCTGCAATGATAGTGAATCTAAATCATTCCCAGATTTCCACTTATATTCATGATCGTTTCCATGGAGTGATTTTTTATTTTAAATGTATATAAAATATTTACAACACCACCACCCAAGATTCAGAACAATGACACATTAGCTCTTCATTCTAGTGCATTTACATCAAAATAAAACATCCACCCTATAAACTGCCATAACAGTTTACAGTCAACATGCATCTCATCAAATGGTGTCAACATATGAGAGCGACTGCCGAAACTGACACCCAAAAAAACTGAAGCGACCAATCACGTCCCACGATTCTGACCCACGCCAACATTTTCCATAAACCGAGACGGGTAAACTTTTAGTGGCTTTTAAACAGTTACTGGCTTGACCACTTCAAACCTTAATCGAGACAAACATAAATAATTAAGGTTGCTTTATTTCTAAATTCTGGTGTGCAAAACAGATTTAACGAAGGGCTGATTGCATCCAGAAAAAGAGACTCAAAAGAACCACAGTGTGTCCGACAGTTTTTGCACTTGTTTGTTCAAATGTGCCAATCAGTTCCTTTTGTTAAAGACCTTTTGTTATTATGCCGACTCTTTAAACAACTTTTCATTTTTTAAATCATTTTGACAGACGTGGCTGACACCAGAGATTCGAAAAGAAAATCAAAATGAAAGAGAAACAAAAAACAACTGGCAAATACCAAGCATAAATGTGGCATTGATATGGTAATGTGGTACATGCTAGAACACGTTTATTTTAAGTATCACTCACGAGTCATAATTAGGTTGAAACGTGAATATAACTATAACCCGTATTTTGAATATAAGAAGTAGGAACCTCCTTAATTTTAGCCTCTTTCTACCGTGAAAGTCTTGTTTAAGCACTTGGCCATCCGCGCTAATTCCTTGGATAAGGACTTCTTAAGTCTGAGGCTTAACCAATCAAGAGCAAAGTCTTTGGGATCACTGCATGAACATTGAGGAAATAACTGAACCCACTTAAAAGATTTTGACTTTAATGGGGCATGCAGGAGAAAATAATGCACACATTTTCACAATGCTTCATGTATATAAATATTTACTTAGTAAAACATCACTAATTAAAAATGACAAATACGTCAGTATTGCTCTTCTTCTTCTTCTTCTTCTTCTTCTTCTTCTTCTTCTTCTTCTTCTTCTTCTTCTTCTTCTTCTTCTTAGTATTTATCAAGTTATAAACATGCTGCAGTTTAAAGCACTTAAACTTATTTATGCAACCACGAGTCATCATAACAATGTATCCAATGAGCATCATATTCTTTCATAACAAGTTTAGCCATATTTATTGAAATTTTAAACTACCCAGGATAGTTAAAGTGAATAAAGTTTAATGAATTGTTTTTATCCATAGCTTGACATGGGCGTTGTGTGTGTGTCTGTGTGGGGGAAACCTAAAAGAAGTTGCTGGCTGGACCGCAGTGGTGCTGCTGTCAGACCCTCACACACGCCCCATAGTTCAGTTAGTACATACACTACACGTTAGTACGTACCTGTGTCTGTGTGAGGCCCAGCTTGGCCGCCAGGTCGGCTCTCTCGGGCAGGGCAAGGTACTGGGTCTGCTGAAAGCGCTGATGCAGCGCCGCTAGCTGCAGACTAGAGTAGATGGTGCGCGGTTTGCGCATCTTCTTCCCTTTACCGCTCACACGAATCTCCCCATTCTCAATCACCGGGGGCTTCTCGTGATCTTAAAAATACACAAACAAACAAATACATTAAATTTAAAATCAATATGAAAAACCTCGGCACAAAATGTATAACGTAACCACACAAAGAGACAAAATTTGCTTTTTAATGTCACATCTAAATCACAGTAAACCAATGTTTATAAATGAAAAAGCTCAGATTATCAGGATATTAGGATTAGTAGGACTTTAGTAGGATTATTATTATTAACTATAAATAAATAAATAATTCACACAGTTTAAATCGAGTCTTGGTATAAATAAGCATCTGAAATTCACAGCATTCAGCCAATTAGCAAATATATAATGTAGCAGTTACAGTACATAGTTTAAGCAAGAGCCTTGCTCAAGGGCCCAACAGTGGCAACCTAGCATTAAGATTTAATTTGAACCGGGGTATCTCGGACAGTCCTACGTGCACAATAGTTTATACGAATTACCTTGGATATTCTTCCAAAAGTTTCACCTCTCCACCAGTAACTGGATTCCAATTAATATACAAGAAACGTACACAAAGCGTTTTATTGTTTATTGATTAAAGAAATAATGAGATATTCAGACATTGTTGCTTCTCTACTAGTACAACAACAACAACAACAAGAACAACAACAACAAGAACAACAACAACAACAACAACAACAACAACAACAACAGCTAGCTTACTACTATAACTCCTAACTATTCACTGCAAACAACGGCAAAAACAAAAACGGACTTTTGTATTTAATTGAATGAATATTTGTGGACGATGTTTAGTGAAATCAAATCTAAAAACTTAAATGTAATGACAACTGTAATAATGATAACGTAAAAAAGAATTGTAAACAAGTTTATAACAACAAATAAAGCTACATAAAACACATAAAAAGCAAATTGTTTATACACGTTGATGATGTATGATATTATTATTGATATTTTGGACTACTGAGAGAGAGAAAATCAGTTTCACATTAAATCATTATCGCAGTTATATGTATATATGTCATTAAAATAACGCGTTGAATCGACCATCACTACACCAAGGAACAACAAACATATTTAATAAAATACACGTGCACTTTTTGTTATAGAAAACGTAAAATTTTATAACTGGTTGAGCTGCATTAATCAGCCAGCTAATGATTGATAATGTTATTTAAATTTGACATCATTAAAAGTTCATTTGTAAGAATCTCCTGACAACTTTGAGTTGTAACTCGCTGATACTCACCGTCTTCGTCCTTCCTGGAGTCGCCGAGTTGGTTCCTAAAGTTGTTCTGTTGGTAGGAGATGTAGGCAGGGGCAGGACCGCTCAGGGGAGCGGGGTAGCTGTAACTCAGGGGTCCGTTGTAGTGACAGGCGCCGGGCGGCGGGAAGGCACCGTCGTGCTGTGGGTGTCCACCAGAGCGCAGCCCGGCCGCCGGGAAAACGTTATGTGAAAGTCCCG
Organism: Hoplisoma paleatum; assembly: GCA_028565875.1. NCBI lineage: Eukaryota > Metazoa > Chordata > Actinopteri > Siluriformes > Callichthyidae > Hoplisoma > Hoplisoma paleatum. Next base: position 7,313 of record JAOTRQ010060846.1, read on the forward strand.
AAAAGTGCTGCTGGCTGGCAGGGAGACCGTGCCCAAGCTCTAAAAAAGCCGATTTAGAGGGATCCGGAGGACTCAAGGCGTCAGGCGGGAAGCTCATAGACATCATTGAGAGCAGAGGCCATAAAAGCGACCGACAGCAGCGAAGTGTGTCAGCCAGACAACACGCCAGCGCCGATCTTAAACCAAACCCATCCCGATAGTTCCTCTGGGCTGGGAGACTAACAATAGAGAAAAAGCAAAGGAGGGAAAATATTCTGAGTATATCGAGACGAGGAGCGAAAATGAGTGATCTTAGTTAAACGGCGACCAAGCCGCCCGATCCGTGAAAAGACGCAGTTCCGGAGTGCGTCCGAGTCAGTGCGCGCACCGGCTGCGCGCTCTCTGATTGGCTTTACGCACTCCGTGTGTCACTCCTGAGCCCAGGGAGAAGAAGCTCATTAAAGTGATTAAGTGTGCTAAAGAAATGGCACACGTTCACCCCACCTAATCACTCAGTTGAACCTGGAGGTGCATGCCGAAAAAAAAAACAGAAATTAAGAAACAAATTCCAAGCGTTTCATTCAGCTTTACAGCAGCATTAAATCATTAAAGTCATAAAACAATCAAACAGCGACAGTAATAATCGTACACCTGTTTGTGTGTGGTTTTGTGGTGGGGAGAGCGTGGGCAAGATATTTCACAAATAATGAACATGAACCCAAATACCCCCAACCGAAGTTTTTTATGTAGTAAAGTTTTTTATGTAGTTTTTTAAATGTTTTTATGTAGTAATTATGAGTATGATGTCGTTTTTTTGGTTATTAACAGAACTGTTGTACACCGACCGTGCACGCAACAGGTGCTTCATCATGACGCCATCTATCATAAAACAAAAGTATTTGTCATAAAATCGATTACAGTTTTATTGCAGTTTATGATTTTCCATGCGCATTCCAGAGGTTTAAATGAAATGGATGCATAACAAAAATGTTTTATTTCTTATGTGAAATATAATAAAAATAAAAACATCCAAGTCAGATTCTCTTAAATGATTATGTCTTATATTTTGTGAACATCAATGAGGAAACGCCAAGGCTCCTCTTTTCAGCAATTAGAAATAAATTTGATGTTGCCCTCGGCCCATAATTCCTTAAATACAACAAATGAGGAAATACATTATCAGTTTCAGAATCCGATAATCTAGGTCAGAAAAGTGCATCGTAATTTCATTATTATGCTTAATGTATCTACACATAATGAGCGCTAATTATAGTTGTTAACGGGTTAATTGCTCAATTTAAAGCTTAGCAATTACACAAAAAATAATATTTAACATTATTTATAAGTATTCTTCACTATTTTTTTCAGGTGTGAAACTCAAAATGCAGAAGTGGAACAGTGTTTAAGATAAATGTATCATGTCTAAGTCTCAGTGGTCTGTAATTAAGACTTTTGAGAAGCTAAATGATTGACGCGTTTCTCGAGAGTCTGAACATCTCTGGACACTGAACACTTTAGTAGGATGAGCAATGTTTGGATTTAGTAGTTAACCCCGAGGACAAAACTGACTCGAAAATGCTGCCTAACGGGTCCAGGTAAAGCTTGACGGGCCTTTAAAAGGAATGTCAAATTCTACTTTAATAATTGCCGCATTTTAACCTCAAAGCAAAACAGAAGCTCAGGAAAACACCACTGCAAGAAAAATACGGTAGCTTGTTTTCTTCTATTTCAAAATTTCAAAAAGAATTTTTAAACATAAGTTAAATTACTCATAATCTCTTCAGACATCATTGAGAAAGTCTACATGAAGTCGTGAGACGAGACGTTTCAGTAAAGCTGTCGAAAGATTTGTAATGAATTATTAAAGTGCAGCGTATCGGATAGTAAACTTCATTCAATACTTCAGTCAATGAGGGGCATAAAGCATTTCCCCCCAAAATTACTGACCAAGAAATCTAAGCCAAGAAATCCCAGTTGTCTGCTCTTGAACAAACTTTAACTAATGGGACTGGTTAAAACAAGGCTAGTAATGACCAAGTTGTCGGTTCAAGCCCTACCATTGCCAAGCTGATACTGTTGGAAGAAAGAACATGTCTTAGCATTCAGTTGACCAATAGTGTTCAGTCATTGTAAGCTGCTTTGGATAAAAGGATCTGCCAATGGCTGTTAATGTGCATAAACAAACCAGCTTTACATCTAACTAAAGTATTCATCAATAAGAAGTTGGTTCACTAATAACAATGAATCTCTGAGCAATGACCTTAACAACCAATTGGTAATTAGATTACACTTAGTCTGAAAATCATTTCTTGTCAATAAAGTAGTCAATAAAAATGTACAGATACATTAATTTATCTTTTCAGCAATGTTATGTTTTTGAACACATTTGTAATAAGGAGTTTGATGCACACTGCATATCTGTATTAAACACAACAGAATTATTTATCATTTGCAGAAATAGATTAGAATACAGCAGTAAGGACTCGTCAGCAATCAACAAACAATTTTCTTTTTTTCTTTCTCCAGCAAAGCACCAACATTTATTACACTACTTAAAGTCATGCTTCTAAGAAGAAATACTTCTTGGAAAGTATTTTTAAATTTGTTACACTGTAAAAATAAAAACGTCACCATAACCAGATGTGAACTCTCTTAAACCAACGGTTTAAGAGATAAGACTGACGGGTTAACATGCAGCAGGTGGAATGAATAAAACACTGAGTTAACTGTAAACCTGACAAGGCGACATTCATAACTCAACCAATCAGACTAAAGTAGGTGCCGCACGGTTCCACAGCCTCGGGGACATCGGTTCGTACAATGACTTGCTTCCATTTCACTTCTTAAAAATATGCAGACATTAATGAACCACTCCGAGTGAATATTTCATATCTCATAACATCTAAAAGGAAAAAGTGTGTTAAATAGCTTACAGGTCAGAAGGAATTTAACTGTCATTTTACTGAAGGGTGCAGAGAAAAACAAAATCATCCCAAATCTAAAAGGAGAGAATATAGAATTAAAATAAATGCAATCCAATGTCAATTTTATTAAAACATTATTGAGAACAAACGAAGAAGGCAAAATCACAATTAATAGAAGTTATACATTTCTAGTGGAATCCATTGTGTAAAGTGTAAATCCATAGCTTATTGCAGTCTATTTGTTTGTGTTTGTTATGCACTTAACAACAAACAATAGAAAGACGTAACCTAATTGTCATCTCCTGTCATTTCCTGACTGATTTAAGCAAACAAGAATAAAGTATTTAATCTCTAATACAGAATAAAGCTATAATCTATTTTCTATCTGTTTATCTTAACACAGGTCCAAGCAATTCAATAGGATACTACTTGATCACCCAAACATAAAATCTTTTATATATTTGTAGGATGGGTTTTATGATTGAGTCATAGATCCGAATATAAGAAATTTAGAAAACCAAAAGAAAAAAACCAAAGTTGATTTTTGATTGAAATCATAATAATCATAATAATTTTAGGAAAACCCCCATTATAATCACATATTCAGTGTTATAATCGGTGTTCGGTGTTCCTCAAAATGAAACAAAAAAAAAAACAGAGAGAGAGAGAGAGAGAGAGAGAGAGAGATACCCGGAAGAACTTTATAAATGTATTTATTAAGATTATTAATGTCATGTTTTGCACATTTATGATAGACACAAGGTAGTTATTCAATACTCAAGTTTATTTGGCTCACAAGTTTCCTGTCAAACACAAAGCTTTATATTAAGTTCACCATAACTGCATGTTTTTGGACTGTGGGAGTAAACTGAGAGTAACCCTTTACAGACAAAAAACACTGACACACAAAAAGGACCAAGATTGCCCCACCTGAGTTATTAAACTCAGGAACTTCTAGCTGTAAGACGATTCCACATTGTCCTAAATTCATAAATAAGAACTTTATCCTTGTATTTTTATAGTTTACAGTAAGATATCCTTATTTTTTTTATTAGAATTCAGCACAAATACATACATATCCTCATCAAACCTTAACTACACAAATTCAGATCATAAACCTAAACACATTAATTTGTTGGATTTACATTAGATAAAAAGCTTAAGTTAGAAAGTGTGTATATGTAGAAATAACGAAGCATCTCATTTCACTTTTATATTTCTATAACCATTGGCATACATTCTATGATTCTTACGCAACTACAAAATTCTTTATGATTAAAATTCAAATGAAATTCTCTTGGTGAAGTTTTCAGTCTCTCTCCCTGTGAATAGCAATCATTACAAAGTGGGGTGCAGTTTGGGGTGTGTTTGGGCAGAAGGGATGGGGTGAAAAGGAAAGGTAGATGTTTTTTAAGCTGTAATTATGTCTGCGTTATGGAGAGAACAAAGCCGGGCCCTGAGGTCATGAGGCTGGGACGAGTCCTCGCCGTGTCTTCCTACGAGACTCTTAATAACAATACTGCTGATCAGAGCCCAGACTTGCTGGCGTCTCCCTCTTTACCCACGTGTGTACGGATGTAGCACGGGTGTGTGTAAGGATAGCTAACTTGTCTGCCCTGGCATACATACGTACCTGTGACAGTACAACTGTGGCAAGGGTTACAGTCCGGTGTTGTGTGAAGGGTGTTCCTGTGTTTCTGGTCCACTTTCAGTTCATGTGTCATGTTTTTTTCTGATGTTCAACCTCTGTTGTAACCTTTGTGTGGTGCATACTTGTAGAATTAGTGCAGAACAGGTTCTCACAAACACCATAACCATAAGAGAAATGCTTAAAGATAGCATTCGCTTATAACAAACAGGTTTAGACATTGCACCTGGTTTTGCCGTTATTTTATTTCTATTTTAATTATTCTTTTTTTTAAGTCATTTGAAAGATTCCTGCTATAGTCATGGTGAATTCTAAGTTCTACACCCTTTTCTGCAATCTTTGTTAGCATGGCATGATCACTTAAGACCTAAAGTCTTATAGAAATAAAGACAAACAGTGTAACCAGTGCTTAGGGTACAGGAGATCAGAATGTTGGTATATTTTTGGTATTCAGCAAACACTTTTATTCCAATTAACAAAAAGTACTGTGACAGTCTAAAATCTAAGAGATTGAGGATTAAGGGCCTTGCTCAGTGGCCCAACAGTGGTAATCCAACAGTGAAGGGGCTTGAACAGGCAACTTCACCTTACAGCAAGAAAGTCTTAGGTTCAGTCATCTGTAGGTGGAGGTAGTCCAAGTTTTTTCTGTGTGGAGTTTTCATGTTCTGGTGCTCTGGTTTCCTCCACCAGTCCAAAAAAGCAGCCAGGTTAATGGTAATACAAAAAAGACTTTGTTTGATATTAATTTGTGTACACAACTTGTGTATAATAACAATTTCATGTCATGCAGCCAATGTGTATGATGTTAAAATATCAATAAAACAAAACAAAAACTATTTGAATATAAGTGCATGTTTAATGCCAAAAGGAAAAAATATATAAACGGGGTAAATATTGCAATCAGTTAAAATCTACTACTTGATCTTTTTTAATGAATCGAATTTTTAATAGTATGTATTTATCTGGTACAATTTTTCAAAATGTAACAACTTTTTTACAACAAAACTCTGAATTGGCCAAACATTTTTAACATGACCAAGCAATTTAACATGACATGATTTATAATAGTGAACGAGTGTGAATGTTTCTTTTTGCAGTTCAAGAATAAAAAAGGTATTTGTTCTACAGTTCTAGTGTAAAATTTCAGACTATGAAAGTTCATGGTGCACTTTTTTAAACGTATTATACCACAGTGTTTACACCAGGATTTAGAATTTTTCACCTAACGTTTGCCCTTGGGGGGGGGGGTGTGTGAGCGAGATGAGTGTCTCTGACAAGTGTACTTTAGGCCTTAGTTTGATGTGTCTGACTCATATGGCCTCAGTCCAAATGCAAAATAGAATCATCTGGTGCATCCACAGCGATGGCCTGAGCCCAGAAGTACCTGTGGTGCACCTATAAAGGTTCTGTACAAACGAACAGTGCATTTTAAATATTAGTCAGTCAGTTCTGATAGATTGATTGAAGTCTGAATTGTGACGTAGAAAATACTATATAAGTTCAAAAAGAAAATGTTATAATAATGTTATCATACATATGTACTTAGCATTTTATATGTTTATTTTTCTTTTTATATGTTTATAATTGTATGTTTTTTGTAGTGGGGTGTTTTGGTGTCTTTTGCTTGTGGGAATAGGCAACAATGTCTCTGTGTGTGTGTGTGTGTGTGTGTGTGTGTGTGTGTGTGTGTGTGTGTGTGTGTGCGTGTGTGTGTGCGTGCGTGCGCGCGTGCGTGCGCG
>JAOTRQ010060855.1:0-13601 GCA_028565875.1 Hoplisoma paleatum
GACCAATGGAATTTGGCCGACTAGTAATTTTTTCGGTCGACCAACGAATAATCGATTATTTGCGGACAGCCCTAGTGGTGATAAACAAAAATTAAATACATTTTCAGAGCCCATGATTTTCCAAATCTTTGATATGGCCAAACTCTACAATAAGTTATAAATTAAGTAAATAATCACATCAAGATTTTGAGGGTTCTTTCGCCTTTATCTTACGTTATGGCAGCTGTGCATGAGAGGTCGTCATTGGAATTGAAGCTGACCGATATTTAACAATGAGTGCTTTTAAATGTTGATACAAACATTAAGGCACCGCCATACGCAGGGCGCGACCATGGCATTTATACAACCCATAAGCATAAATCAACCCATAAGCGCACCTATCATTCTCCTCTTCATTCATTCTCTAGGCCAGAAAAGGTGACAGTTGCACCAGTCATGAGGAATCCCTGTTTGGCCATTGTTCCATCAGGTGCCCATATAGATAATTATACACCTTAAGTTTAAATTTCAACTATCAACAATATGAGTTTGCTTATTTGAAACGAAAAAAATAATACATGTGTACAGTTTTCACTAAACCTTTTGTCTTGGTTTTATAAACGTTTTCTTGAGTGAAATATGGAACCCAACAGCTGTTAAATGACATTTTATTGACTTTTCTGGTGGCTTCTGGGAGTATCCGAGATGTCTGTAGAACAGGATTACAGGCAATATAAGAGAAAACATGCCTGCAAGCTCATGCTACGTTTTCTACACACACACGCACTGTGACACCAACAAGTACAGTAAGTAAGGCCGGATGTAGCCCATAGCTACACTCTATAACTAGACCAACTATGTGTTTGAGGTCAGTCATTCTCTCGTGACCATGCAGTAATCAAATTTGACATGCCGTCTGCTCTGAGAATCAGCAGCAGACATGTGACTGCATGGCTTTTCTCTACTGGATGTTTTTTTTCCACCATCATGACAAGTACTGCCTGTAAGGATTAGTGTACCGAATGCTATTTTAATTAGTCATTAGGTTTCACCATATGGGGGAATGTTATTATAATACAAATTTACCAAAGATAGTGTAAAACATTCTTGTACACGCAAATGTGTCCAACTATCCATAAGTTCTTTTGATATACTAATTATTCAAGCTTTTAAGGAGCCAAACAACAAATGTGTGTGTTTAGAAATGTGCAAAACTATATAAAATGTCCTCCTGAGAGCTTGTTACTGCTTATTGCTCTAATGGACTGTTAGTAATAGAAACTGGTGGTCGCTTTTCTCCACGACTTTGTCTTTCTATTACCCAATGTTTCAAATTCCAATGTGAATTTATATTCTTTGTTGCTGTGTGATTTTATTTCTCTTTGTGTGTATTTTTTATTTTGTCTGTGTATTTTTGTATGTCTGAGTGAATATGCCCGTTTGTGTGTATCGATCATTCATACACACAAGGTGATTAACACAAAGATTAAAAAAGTCAGTAGGCTGAAACTTATCTGACATAAAACAGATGTGTGTAGTGCATGTGAAGTCCTAAAGTCATAATTCACATTAATGTGTCAGGAGGGAGGTTATCACGGAACCTCCTTCATACCTTTTGAGGAAAACCTCCCATGCTTTGAGACAATAATTGTTTCTCAGGTTTTTTTTTATTATCAGAATACACACCATAATGAATTGAAACTCATTCCACTAGAGCTAGCTTCTCATACATTTATACTCATTATTAAACAGTCGTATATTTGTATCTTTGATTAAGTGATTGCTTTCCAGTTTTCTGTTTCACTCCAAATCAGAGAAATATAAACAATAAGTATTTATTTAGCTTTAAAACGTATGGTGATGACAGAAGTGCTTCTTTCATTTGTGTGTCGTAGTGCTGCCGGTGGGGAAATCTTTAACCAGTGTGTGGCAGAGAGAGATGAGGCTTTTAAAGAAGACGATGTGAAGCGACTGATGAGGCAGATCTTGGAGGGTGTTGCCTTCCTCCACAAAAACAATGTAGTTCATCTCGACCTGAAGGTGTATATTAAATGTAATAAATTACAAACTTAAATAAGAAGAAGTAAGATAAGTATGGAACCGTATAGTCTGAACCCAACTTGCTTCATGTTGGTCAGGAGAAGTTTGTTTATATTATTAATAAACATCCATTCCTGCATTTCATGCTGGAAACCCATTGCACAAACGATGGTACAGTAAAGCATTCAGCGGTTTGTAATGTTGTAATGTAACACATGTAACAATTGTAATATTAGTATAAAAGGTGTAGTTGAGTGTAACACTAAATCAATGTTCTAATGTTTATACACTAGAGATTGTTTAAGTAACGTTACAGGAACATTATGGCATATTTCTATTAATTAAATTAATTCAATGTGAAGAATATTCGATTGTTTTGGAATACTTCAGCAGTTTGGGTCATTTGCGACAACGTTTCAGGAACATTCTCAGTATACAATTATGTTAGCCGGGTAGGATACTTGGTGTAGGTTATTGTGTTTCAGCTTTTATTTTACACCATTCTTCCTGTGACGAGATGATATTTACCAGTATTGTCTCGTCACATGTTTCTAGTTTAAAATTCTTCACACATTCTCTATTACTGAGTAGAGCCCATGAATGCAGCTCGTAACTCTAGCTTAATATATGCCATGCATTTGCAATGTATACACTATGTGGTTTTTTATCATCTTTTTTACAATGCTGGACATCCTTGGAAGGCAGCATATTTTTGCTCTGAAACCTTAATGTTTTGTGAGTGGACAATTTTTATTCAAAGCATTTTGAACATGTGTAGGTGCATCCAAGGACAACTTGGTGCTGGAGGAGACTTTGTGGTGGTGAAACAATTTGTTTTCATAAAGTAATATTTTATGATTATTATAATAATGTAAATGACATTAAATTAAATTACAATACTAGTAGAAGTGTTAAACAGTTGAGGTGTGTGGCTCATGAACATTTTGAAGAGTATTGCAGTGTGTCTAAGCACAGTGGAACAATAATAATTGCTAGCATACAGGTAAACTTAGGCTTATTATTGTACAGCCTGGCGTTTATTTATTAAAATAAGTTTTAAAAAACGTTTACGTGTGGTCTAAAAACCTAAGAATTTTTGAAGTTGATTCAGTCCTCCATCTAGTGGTCGCTTGTTATAATTATACTCTTATTTAAGCTTGAGTTCCACGTGCCATAGAATGAGTTAATGAGAATAAATGTTTCTGTGGACCCTGTGCTTATTGAAAGTTGGTTTAGACTCCAGCACCCTCCACATTATTTATTATAATAGGTGTCTTAGAAAGTGAGCAAGCGAAATGTTGAACTGATGGTATATTTAATTGAATTATACTTCAGCCACAGAACATTCTTCTGACCAGCGACGAGCCTTTGGGTGACATTAAGGTTGTGGATTTTGGCCTATCGAGGATGGTGACCAGTAACCAGGAAATCAGGGAGATCATGGGTACCCCAGAGTATGTTGGTAAGTCTTCCCGTCACATGTAGGAATGTTAATTATGTTATGTAAACACTACTAGAATACATATTTCTAATCAGGTTAATTTTCTCCCTTCTCCTTAGCTCCAGAGGTTCTTAATTATGAGCCGATTAGCACTGCCACCGATATGTGGTGAGTCTTTCTGGATCATTGTTTTACAATCTGTCAGACTCAGATGAAGGATATTAGAATAGAATGCCTTTATTTGATCATTAAACACATTCCGGAAAGCCCAACTTGTTTGGAAGTTGCGGGCAAAGCGTAGGGTCAGCCATTGTATGGCGCCCCTGAAGCAGACCGATAAGGATTTTGCTCAAGGACCCCACAGTGGCTGTGTAGCAGAGCGTGTATATGAACCTCCAAAGTTCAGATTGACAGCCCAAATCTCTGTCCTCTAGGCTAAAACGTTCCAATATTGTAACAACCCTAAAAGTTATTCCCACATGCAGGTTTCATTTATTAAGCACAGTTGTGATTCCACAAAAGAATGTCTGGCACAACCCTGTTTATTAAAAAGCCTTTTTTATTAGGTATTATTGTAAGTAGGACAGGACAAGAAGGTTATGAGTTCGATTCCCAGGACTACGCTCTCTTTGCGTGATGTATGTATGTTCTCCTTGTGTCCATGACTATTTACTTTGAAAGCTAAGCTTCTACAGACCACAGAGGTTATAGTTAGGTGCCTTGGATTTTAAAAGACTCTTCTGTATCTTATAAACTACGTGTTCTGTCTTGAACTGAGTCGAAGAAAACAACTAACAAATAATATAGCAAGCAGCTGTGGTTTAGTGATTAGTGCAATGGGCTTGTGATTGGTAAGGTTGCCAGTTAGATTCCAAAAGTCTACAGATGTACTTGAGTAAGGCACCTACCCCTAAATACTCCCTGGGACAGTACATGTGCTCACTGCTGTGCTGTAGTGTGCATTTACTAATGTGTTTGAAAGCATTTCACTACACAGATTGGGTTAAATGTGGAAGATTAATTCCTCAGCAAATTCCTAAGCAAAACGTATTCTTAATTTGAAATATAATATTTGTTCATGCAGGAGTATTGGTGTGCTGGCCTATGTGATGCTGACTGGTATCTCTCCATTCCTGGGGGATGATAAGCAAGAGACTTTTCTGAACATCTCCCAGATTAACATCAGTTACACAGAAGAGGAGTTGAACCACTTAGACAAGGCTGCAATTCACTTTATCAAGTCACTTCTCATCAAGGAGCCTGGGTATTTGTTTTACTTGTTATTATTAAGCCACTGTAAAAAGTGTATACAAAGTGTCAGAACATTTTATTATTTTTATTAAAAATAAAATACTGGGGTTTGGTGGGTTCTGGGTTTGATTTCCAGGTGAAACATTTTAGGTCCTTTTGAGTCTCTATGTTCTCAATGTGATCATACTTAAAATCTTATGAGGTTTGAAATTGAAAGGAGGAGGGCTGGTTGAACCCTATTTGTCAATAAACTGCATGTATGTAGGATGTAATTTGAGGTCCAAGCACGAAGTTTGCTGATCTCTATTGTTTTTGTAAGGCTCTTGTAAGCAAGATATTTGCAAACCTAATTTTTTTCTTATTCCTTACGTCATGGCAAATGTAAAAGGTACACTGAAACATTAGGCTCCGCCCACTTATATTTTTTGCCAATTACCATAATGTTCATAGCCTACATTTGTGAACTATTTTCTGGAATTTAACTCATCTGCTATATACATATCTATGGACATTGACGTACCCTGTAAAGTTTTGAAAATGTAAGCTTAAGGCCACGCTATTCTAGAAAATAGAGCTTTTTTATCACCTAACCATGTCATTCGCAAACATGCATCACTTTTCTCCATCGACCTGGTGTGTAAAAATGTCACGTTTCGAATTAGTTCTGGGAATTTTCAACAATAATGTTAAAACTGGTACTGTTGTAATCAGAAGAGTTTGTAGGTAAATTATTATCCAATAAAGTGAGTTTTTGACTCGTCGGGGCCTTGATGCTTGGGTCAGATGTGCAAGTGCATGGTTTGTATGAGTAAGCCATATTTGCACCAAATGGTGCACCCAATGGTGCAGATCATAATGACCACCCCAAACGGATAAAAATTATGACCACTCCAGAAGAGCAAAACATAATGACTAACCCAATGGAGATAATTGTCTTTCTTTAATTTTTACACCTGTTGAACAAATACAGTGGAACTTTGAATTACAAATTTTATGTGTTGCACTAATAATAAAGTTGATGGTTCCAGTTAAGTTGCCAATTGGTGACTCTTGAAATACTCTTTAAAAGTGATGTATTCAATAAAAAAAACATCAAAAATACTTATTATTTTATCTTTTATTCGCAGCAAATTACAATAATGTACAATTTTTTTTTTCATTTCTTTAATTAGGGAAGAACGGACCTGTATTATTAGTGGCTGGCGACTATATTTTGTATTGTAATTAAAATGGTAGGTCTTAATGACAAAACCAAATCTTAACCCTATGCTTCTTGAAATCAATTTTTATTTATGCAGGGAAAGAGCTACTGCAGAAGAGTGCCTGAAGCATCAGTGGCTTCTAACACAGGACAAAGACTCGGATGAGGAGGTGGAGAAAGGGAACATGGCCTCCTCCACCCTTAAACCTGCCAACATGGAAAACCCCAACCACATAAGTGAGGAAGAAGAGAAAGAAGGCAGGGTGACTGAAGAGCTCATCGTCTTGGCTGCCTACACCTTAGGCCAGTGGCGCCAATCCTCAGATAAGGAGAGCCTGACACCTGAGCAGAAAGCCATCACAAAGCGATTTAAATTTGACGAGCCTTTTACAACACTGCAGGAGGTGCCTGGAGAATTTATTTACTGACCAATCAGCCCTTTAACCTCCATTAAAGCCACACCTCAGACTTTAAAGTCTTGTCTGTGTATTGAGGTTTATTTTACTCATTATTGTAATATGCCAAATTGTCGTTTCTTTCGGTCAATTCTTTTTTAATATTAGTTCTAAGATATACATGGTTAAGACTAAGCCAGTATATGATTTTTTTTTGTTCTATTAATTTTGGACCATTGTTTTTGCTCCTATGCATGTTACATTTCCTGTTGTATTTTATTTTTGTTTTTCTTTTCGTCATCCTCATCAAATTGAATTTTGTCTGTGAGAGACTGTTTAATTTACATAAAATTATGTCAGATTTGCTCACAGTTAAAAGCCATTTTGACTGTTCGCCAGTTCAATTAATCACTTTTGGGTCCTGGTGTAACAAATTATATTGATTAGTTCCATGTGGCATGTAAATAATTTAGTTGTTTTTTTTATGTCTGTTGGCTAAAACTGTAAATTACTTACTGAGTGTAATAAATATATTGAATGATCTATGTCATTGTCTGGTTATTGTAAATAAAAGTTCCTCTTCAAGCTTGTTACTGTTGTTAATTTTAATTGGGAACTAATTAATATAATAAATGGGCCTGCAATTAATAAAAAAAACACTGTTTCCTACATTTGCTTTGACTTGTATTTAAGTTCAAACAGTATAAACCTAAAAATGTTCATGTTTCGTCTGCTCAATCTTTTGTCTGTCTGCTTGATTTATTAATAAAATACAATTCTGGCATTTCATGCTGGTAGTTAAAGAAGTGGGATTAGAATGTTGCTGTTTCGATTCCTAGAGTCAACATGTCACAACATTAAGCAAGACAACTAACCCTTAACTTCTTCCCCAGGCACCTTGGCTAGGGTTGCTCATCGTGCCAAGTATGTGTGTGCACTGCTGCCCCCTTGTGTGTGTTCACTATGCTGCATGGATTGGGTTAAATGTGAAAGGTTAATTGATTCTAAATGTGTAAAAGCACACTTTGTGGGATTCGTTTCCATAAGTGTAATGTAACGGATTGTCTGGCTGCTTCTATGAGTCGTATGAAATGATCCTTTACAGTTCGGTTCCTTTCGATCCCAAATTCTCCTCTTGATACAACGTTGCAAACTTTTGACAATGAAAAATGTATGACTACGCTTCATGTATTATTAATTATGAACACACTGATATAGAACGATTTGTTTTAGATTAGTTCGCTTTTCAAATGAAATAACGACCCTGAAATGATTCATTTTGTATTTTATTTTGGCGTGAATGCTTTTGGTTGCTCCTCGGTTGAAAACGAATCATAAAATGTGTTTAAATAAGATTCGTTTTTACCCTGAAAGAGCCGACTCATGGAACCGACTCGCTCTCGAACGGTGTCTGTTTGGCGGTTGTGGGAATAATTACAAAATAGTTAGATGTACCTGTTCTAACCTGATAACAAACTAGCGTCTGGTTTGCGTTTAATGACTTTTATGGATAATATTTAATTATATGTATTTACAATTCACGCATTTAAGCAGTATGTCGCTAACGTGGTTGGAGTCATTTAGCAAAACAAAACGTTGTTGAGCTAGTGGTTGCTATCAGTGTCTGTTGCACTTCACAGAGGTGAACCTGACACACCGAGACTAACACATGGCGGCTCTGTTGTGGTTCGAAAACGTCACGGAAAATAATTTAGGGCTGCAGAGACGGTTAAATATGAAGCATTAAGTCAGTACAGACAGCAAAACGCCGGTATTAGTGATGAGTTCCGAGCAGGAGACGGAGGAGAAATGCTGGGCCGAGTGTCTGGACGTGGCTGTACATATAGCGCTTAAAGCTGCTCAGGTAGGACTCACACTTTTAAAACGAAAAAACAACCAACACTGTTTATTTACACAACGGTGTGTCATGTGATTTATATAGAATAAAGCGTGTGTTAGAAATACAAAACATACACGACTATGTTTAGTGTAGCTACACCATTACACTACCTGCTGTGTATACATTATAGGTACAGGATTAATGAGCATAAGGTTGCCAGTTTAGGCAACTGATGTTCTGTGTATTTTGACATCTTTCTGTCAGTATCAGCATTTACTTTTTCAGGAATGTAATCTACACAGCTGGATCTGACCAGCAATGAGTTTTGGCCGCCCATGACCCTGTCGCTGATTTACCAGTGTTACCTTCCTTGGTGAAATTTTGATCAATTTTGCATTGCAATTTTCCACTGAATCCCAGAAACACCCTACAAGACCTGCAGATTTGGAGATTCACTGACCCACTGAATGATCATCTAGACCAGGGGTCACCAACGTGGGACCTAATGAGTCGCCCGCGGGCCTGTTCTAAAAGTAGCTCATTATAGTGACACTTACCAGTGAGCTGCGTTAAAAAAAATTTTTTTGTCGCTATTCTTTTTTTTAAATCACACTTGCATTGGTGTAAAATGTAGAAAATTACAATATAAAATTAATAATAAATAGTTAATAGTAACATGTTATAAATTATACGTGATTTCACAAGTGTGTATCAAACTGGCTGCCCTTCGCATTAGTTGGTATCCAAAAAGTAGCTCTCAGTTTCAAAAAGGTTGGTGACCACTGTTCTAGACAAATCGGGCCCTTGTCAAACTCGCTTGAATCCTGGCCTGTGTGCCAAGTCGAGGAAAAAAAGAGAAACTAACAGAATACTTGAAATATTTATGCCTGCTCAGTTTATGTTTGATTAGTATCACTGTTAAATTTAATCCCCACGCCGTTGTTTTTGCTTCTAGTGATGAGGTTTTTTTTCTTACCCGCTCTATTCGTGCTGTTATTAATAAACCTAGATGGTATAAATACACCCTGTTGATTCCGATAAAGCCAGGTCAAGTTACTTATGACAGTGTTTCCTGCTTGTATTGGAAGTAACTGTGCACCTGACTTTTCACCTGATAAAAATGAAAACTGCCTTACCAGGTGGAGTAGTGTGATTTTCCACTGCACACCAGTTGTGAGTATGAATTCTCTGGTTCGTGTCTTTAATGTTTCATGTGTTTTATATACGGATCCTTGCTAAAGAAGAGAAATGGCATCTTCTCTTGACTCCTTTGATCTTTCCTCATGTTGCAAAGACAAATAAGTGAATCGGAGTTGAGCATCTCAATCATTTTTAATCTGCTTTATTGCTTCTTATCATTCCATTCACATTTGCAGGCGACTTCCACTCCTGATTGTAACCTTTGTTCTTGAGCGTGCTGATCTTTAAGGGGTTGAATTATTTAGTCAATGAGGAAATCACAAATTTGTTGGTATATCAGAAAAAAAATGCTGCAATTTAATTAAAAATAAGGGGGGTTGAATAATTTTGAACAGTATTCAGTGGCAATTTTAATAGTTTGACTATTAAATGACTTTTTAAAACTCTATGTGACTAGGATGTGTGCTTTGTGTGGTGTACGTCCTTCCCTGTTAGATGGTGCAGGGGGCTGCGAAGCAAGAAA
Organism: Hoplisoma paleatum; assembly: GCA_028565875.1. Classification (NCBI taxonomy): domain Eukaryota; kingdom Metazoa; phylum Chordata; class Actinopteri; order Siluriformes; family Callichthyidae; genus Hoplisoma; species Hoplisoma paleatum. The sequence continues at coordinate 9,811 of JAOTRQ010060855.1, forward strand.
AGCAAGTAAGCAGTAAAAGCACTCCTACAGATCTCGTGACTGAGGCAGACCATCAGGTGGAGATGCTTATCATCTCCACTCTCAGGGAGAAGTTTCCTTCTCACAGGTATCACACACACAAGTGAACACGTACAAAACAAAGATATTCATAATTTGACATGAATGCTTAATGATTATTGTGGCAAATTCACACCATACAACTTCCATTCATATTGCAGCTGAGATTTTGTATGCCAGGTTGTATTTATGTAAAACATATCTACTTTTTAAAGCTCTGGTTAATAAGTAACTAGGTTGACAATATTACATTTAAAAAGTTTTTTTCCCCAAAGTCAGAACAAACAATTACTTGTAATGAAAGACTTCTTGAGTCATATGTTATCTGAACGGTTTCCTTTTTATTTTAGGTTTATTGGAGAGGAGTCTTCTGCTGCTGGAGAGAAGTGTGTTCTCACGGACAGTCCCACATGGATTATAGATCCCATAGACGGCACATGTAACTTCGTCCACAGGTAGAATGTGCTTTCAAATAGAACATTACATTACATAGTAATTAAGCAAAAAGCGTTTTACTTCATTTAAAAATTATTTTTATTCACAGTTTCCCCATGGTTGCTGTAAGCATTGGATTTGCAGTAAACAAACGGGTGAATAAAATCCCTACTAACCTATATCTTTCCAAATATTATTTTCCAGTACACTTTTGTTATCATTTTGTTTTAGGTATCATGAACTTAATAAAATCTTCTTCATATTTACGCCATGTATTTATTTATTTTTTGACAGCTTGAATTTGGTGTTATATGCCACTGTTTTGATGGAACATTATACACGGCTAGAAGAGGTCATGGAGCATTCTGCAATGGTGAACGACTCCAAGTTTCAAAGGAAAAAGGTAGTTGGACTGAACATTTGATTTGTTTACATATTTAATAAAGCATCAAAAAGAATATGTAATGAATGGTTTAATCATTTTCTCACTGTTGATTTTCTCACTTTTCTTTTCTTATTGTTTCAGATGTGTCGAAGGCCCTCATTCTGACAGAGATCGGGGCAAAGAGAGATCTCGGCACTTTGGAAATCTTTTTGGGAAATATGAAAAAGCTGCTTAGTGCTCCAGTTCATGGGTGAGTCATGTGTAGACAATCTTATGAATGGAAGAAAAAGCAATTGCACGAATTGCAAAAAAAAGCATACCTTATTTGCTGTTATGTGGGTATATCAAAAGTATGTCTCCGTTATATAAAGGCCTGTTATAACATCAGGTGTGAACAATTGGGACATTCCTAAACTGGTATCACAGGTCTTTTGGGAGAACATAATGAATACACCGGTGAGTAAAATCAGTACAACAACATACCAACGCACTGTTTACACAACACTTTTGATGAAAGTGGAATTGTTGATAATCAGGTCAGTGTTAATATATTTTATGAAGCTTGGCTTTTGTCATCATTTTTCATTTTGTTTCATCATTTATCTCAATGCGTACCTTCTCTGATATTGATAACAGAAATTGGAACAATTTAAAGTAATTTTAAAGTAAAGTAAAGTAATTTTACAATTCTTGTCTTTACATAGGGTGCTTTTGTGACATATAGCACGTAGTTTTAGTATTTTAGTTCTTATTATATAATTTCTCAGTGTGTACAGTTTTGTGAATTATTATTTTTTGTTTGTTCTTTTAGGGTCAGGATCATAGGCAGCTCGACGTTAGCACTATGCCAGGTTGCTAGAGGAGCAGCCGACGCTTATTACCAGTATGGTCTGCACTGCTGGGACATGGCTGCAGCTGCAGTCATTATTACAGAGGCAGGAGGCTGTGTGATCGACACTACAGGTCAGTCCGGCTTCACCACCATCACCAACGATAAGCATGCAATCAAAGTGGGGAAACCACAAAGAAGAAAAATATACATTTTTGAGTTAGAGGTTAAAGCATTCTTTGCAATGCAGCTTTGGTGTTATGTTTTGGTTAGGAACAAAAAGGTCAGAAATCCTGTAAAACGTGTGTATATGTGTGTTTCAATGACCTGATAGAAACGTGAGGAAGTGATTGAGCTTTGATCACAAAGGAAATGCAGAGTTGTCTCTTTGCTGGAAAATCTAGTGGGGACCAGTCAGTGAGTGAGCGAACTTTATGGTAAAAATCTGTAGTACAAAATAGATGTTAATGTGTAGTAATTACAGCAGAATAGTATAACGTCCTTTTTTGGAGAGCGAGAAGAAAAATTGTGTAAGGAGTAATTTACTCGATAACAACACAATCTAATCAGACCTTTTCAGTTTTGGTAGAATTTGATTCAGACTTGAACCCTCTCTGTATGTAAATGTGAAGCGAAAGGTGGGCAGCATTGCAGACTGGGTTATGTGAGCGTGTACAAAGAGGCTCTGTTGCAGAGGCCAATGAGGTCATAATAGCAGTCAGAAAGCGATAGAGCATTAAATAAAGCAGAACTATGAGGTCAGAATAAAGGATCGCACTGATATCAGTTTGGAAGCACAGAAACTATGAGCTCGCTGGTTGGCACCAGTTTGATTATAACCATGTTACCCCATTGCCCTCGCCCTCGTTCTTACCCTGAACATGGCTGCCAAAATCACCTCCAGTGTTTAGCCATTCGTTCCAGCACCCACGACCCCTCTCTCTCATCAACACTGGTGAAACAGACATGCCTTTGTTGGATGGGATTATAGTTTGTTTTATGCAGTTTAATATGTTCAGTGTAGAAACCAGGAAATCAAAGGGACTGATTTGCAAAGATTTGTATTCTAGTATTGTTTATATTGATCTGCAACATTAAATCTGCAACAATTTTTCTGGCTTGTTGCTGAAACCGAAGCTAAAGTATTAAAGGAAAGATGTCGTTTGACGATACACTGACTCACTAGGCATTACATTACCAAGGTTTCACTTTTGTAACACTCACAGAGTCAACTGTAAGCTTTATAAATGCTCGGCAATAACATGTTTTGTTTTGTTTTTTTGAGGTGGTCCTCTTGATATCATGTCCCGCCGGGTTGTGGCTGCTGGTTCTCGAAAGATCGCCGAATACATTGTCCAGCAGCTCCAGCCAATCAGCTACGGCCGTGACGACGATGACTGCTGACCCAGCATTCTGCCTTTAACCCTCAATCCAAATCCTTACACTTTGTTTGGAGTGTTTCATGCAGTGCTGTTTTTCATAGTTTTACTTTCATTGTATTGAAAGGATCTCAGTACACTGAATGTGTGCGCTAAAGGTTCAGCCATCAACCAAATTAGAGAACAAAAAAGCATCAGGCAATGTTTCAGGCAGTTCTGATGACCAACTCATTTTGTGAGTAAAATGAAAGGTTTTTGACGAGAAGCTATGCGAACAATGTGGGTTCAGAAAGGGAGGATCAGAAATCAAGTGATAGTCTATCATCGCAAAATTATAGCCTGTGGAGTTTAACTCTCAACTCGAAAAGAAAGTGAGAGAGTTTGTTAAATGAAATACAGAGTCGGTTTCACTTAAACTACTGTAGGAGTTGTTTAGCAAAACTTGAGTTAATTTAAATAAGCCTTATGAGCAGATCCAGGGAATCAAGTATCACAGGTCTGATTTTAATATACATTTATTCATTAGAGCTTTTATAAAGACGGCTCTACAATTAGTCTGGCTATGTGTATGATCATGATTTTAGTCTTTACCAGATCTAGTACAAAGCATTGATGGAGTGTTGACTACATGTATAGACTTTGCCGTAAATGATTACCGCTGGTGATTTGTAGAACTTCTACTGGTGGTACAATTATTTGTTAGTTA
>JAOTRQ010060865.1:0-23959 GCA_028565875.1 Hoplisoma paleatum
GTGTAGCAGAGCCTGGATTTGAACCCCCAACCTTTGGGTTCTCAGCCCAACACTCTACCCACTAGGCTACACTGTCCCAAACTCTCATAACTCATGTAGTCCCTTTTGTGCTTGATGAAAACATAAGTCTTTCACTACAGTGCAAAGCAAAGGAAATGTTTTCAATTGCTATAAAACAGAACTGCAGAGTAAGCATTTAGTCACATGACATGGCAGTCTGGTTTACATATTAACAGTACAAAAAAACTGTAAAAATCTCACAAAGTGGAACCTGATGAAAGAAAAGTGCATGATAAAAATTATTTAAAAAAAAAATTCAATAAAAATAAACAGTATAATAGTAGAAAACATTTTCACCACTGTGCAGCATTTAAATAAAATGCAAATAATAAGCCAGTTACTGGTCATAATAATAAAACATAACAATCAAATCAACTCAACAAAAACAACAGTGTCAGTGCAATATGTGACTTATAAATTGTCTACATGTATCCCAATGTAATGTCAATAATGAAATATCATCATCACTTACCTTTGAGTATTCCTGGGCCAGTTTTGTGTATTTGGCTTGTAGTTCTGCAGCCATGATGATGTGTTGATATTTGATAATGTTTAGGCTTGATAATGACACGTTATATTGATAATTGTACTCTCACTTCGACAAACAAATGATGTGCAGGCTGCAGATAAACTGGCAGCAATAATATATATATATATATATATTAAAAGTAATGAGAGCGTATGCTAAAAGCTACAGATGACGAAGCTACTCTGCTCATATGACTGGTCCCGGTTTATTGACCAAAATTAGCCGATAGGCTAACACATTTTAGTTTAGCCGAACAGAACATTTCACATCAACCGTGCTGATATTAATCATGACACCACCTTAAAATAATAAAATACAGAGAGGTTTCGCTTCCTACACTACTAAAATACACATTATACGCGATATTATTGTTATTTTAAAGTGACCGGGTTGCTTGGAATCATAGCCAAAACGATACCTTGACGGTCGAACAATGGACACATTTCAAACGAGTCCTTACTCACTCTCTAGGAGGCCTATGCAGGGTCCTAAATGATACCTCACATGCTCAGCGGAGTGCACTTGGTTTTACATAAAGAGACGAAAAGGTTGCGAGAGGGGCGTAATGGTCAAGTGAAAACTTAAAGATGTTTTCAAAATAAAGGTCTTTTTGGACGTCTTATTTACTGTATATTAAAATAAAATACGAACCGTCTCATTCACTTTTTTATGTAGACATATTTTGTATAGAATGTAGGAAATAATTCATGAGATGTACAATATAGTTGAGCATCTGAGGAACACATTTAAATTTGTATCTTCATTTCGCCTCATTTTTTTCCCTAAAAAAATCCCTCAGCATGCTTTTGTACTGAGAAAGCCAGAAAACACCCACAAAGACTCCATACAGAAAATATCCAAAAAGTCCTACCTAAAGATCCAGGACATTCTTGCTGTGGGGGAAGAGTGTGTGCTTCCCACCTAGCCACAGTGCCACCCAGTTCTAAATCCTATTAAGGTGACCCACACTGGGCAACTACACCAATAACCCAAACAGGTCACCAGTCTGCTACACATAGAACAATTTCAACATCTCCAATGACCTGTGTTGCTTTAGACCGTGGGAGGAAACCGGAGTACCCATAAGAAACCTAGATACAGAAAACCACAATTGCCTTACACTGAATCAAACCTGAGACTTCTTGCTGTGAAACGACAGTGCTAACCACTGTAATGATATATGGTAAATAAGTTAAATCCATAAGACACATGAATACACTACACATACCCAAATTAAGAAAAAATAGATTAAAAGTGATTCTTTAATCTATACTAAGATCTGCACTCCTTTTTACTGCATTACAGGGGCGTGGTGGCCCAATATGTTAAAAATAATAATAATAATAATAAAGAACTATAGTGAAGAAGCAGGTTAACTACGACTGATATTACAGACTGGCAATAGTGTGTGCTTGTGTTTTTGGATGCGTTCTGCATACACAAAACATCTATAAGCAATGTTAAACCTGCAACTAAACAGAAAAAAAATACAATGCATTTCTTTTAAAAACAAATAAAAACAAAATTCGTTTTCATCTAGAAGCTTTATTGATGCTTGATTACATTTCACAATGCATTCCACGGAGGTTCACCATGACCGTATGAAGAATCATTCACAATTACTTGCATAACAAACAATTTTTTTTCATTTCATGTTACATAAAACGTTGCAGCTTTTGGTAATTGGGTCCACAAATAAACACACTAAATATTTCTCATAGTTAATGTTTGTAAACGTGTTTGCTCAGAGATTTCACTATATATAGCTGTGATGAGGTGAAATGACAGCTCGATATGTGTATGCTCTTTACTTGCATGGTTCTAATATGCTAGAACTATTTAAAAGAATGAAGTGCTATGGAGCAACTCTTGCTAATACAACACAAGAGCCACTTTAGAAAGCCGGAAGCTGCTTTGTGAAAGACCTACACAGGCAATTAAGAAAAGAGTACATTTAGATTAACACTAAATCATCCGAAAAATAGAGAAATACCAGGGGTTTGCCTCAAAATCGGTACCAAAATCTACTTCATTAAAAAACAAACAAAAATGATTTCCTTCTGAAATACGTAGTAGTGACCATAAGAGACCAAACCCAATAACTCAAATACAATTTATTCATAAAGGCATGACACCAATTGAAAATGTTCTGCTCATTCATATCAGTCATCGTGAAGATAAATAAGTAGTGGCTCAATGTTTTTTTTTTTTACTTCATAGTGACTTAAAGGTAAGAATAATATATAATGATAAAGAAGAAAAGAGAAAGACTGATCAGAAGCTTTTCAGAAGGTTTCTGCTGGGTGCAAGAGGTTATACAGTTGAGAAAGATGGTTGAGGAGAAGTCTAGATGAAATTATAACAACCGGATACTCGAATTAACACCACAGTACTTAACACCTTTACTCTGCCTTCTTCTTTGCACCCGGGATTTTAGCCTGGATCCTACAAAGTTGAAAGTAAAATGACAAATGAATGCATTTAACATGTAATCAGCAGTCCTGCAAATTACTTTGATAGCATAATTAAGCTTATATTATGCAGCGATGTATTGCAGTCCTTTTTATGAATATGAAAAAAATGCAGTTCCATTCAAGTGCATTCCGGCTTGCTGCAAGCATCAATGATGAGGCCAGTAATTTGGACCCAGTCTCTAATAACTTACAGGTATCTGTAATATATTTACATACATTTTTAACCCATGATTCCACTGTATAAAATAGATACATTATGAAGAATGTAGGATGAAAACAGTCGTTTTTACTTTTTTAAATTATGGTTAATTCATACATTGGTTTATTTATGTGCATGTTTTGGCTTGTTAAGTTAAGGCATTTAAATAGCATGATATTGTGTTAAAAATCACTGTCTAAATAGCACGTTTGCAAACACAGAGCTGCCTTGATGAATTACTGCTTACAAAGGTAAGCAGTGCTCTCTTATTAAAAGAGAGCACTATTGTAAGTTCTTTGTCAAATTTTACGAACAGCCTAAATGCGTTTTTGAAAAGGTGTGTGTAAATCAGATAATTCCTACCTTGAAAATCAATAAATATGTATTATTGTAAAATAAATGCTACCCAATAAATCTGCATATGGCATTATTGACAAAGGTATTTACGCACAATTGAATGTAATATATGACCTCTTAGAATCACTCAAAATATATAAAAAATGTAAAAATTTATTTATTTATACGTAAATTTAATATAACTTACTTTCCCACAACGTCCTTGACATGGGAGCTTACAAGTGCAATGTAATGGTCAATCTGCACCTGCAGAGATTAAGCAAAAGTACGTCCTGGTTAAAATTTAAAACAGTAATGATCAATGCTGCTGCAGTACCAGAGAAAACAAAGAAAAAGTATACTCCTTAACCAGAACACATTTGCTATGTAAGGCTGCATTTACATTATAACTTTTTGGATTATTGTACTGTGAGGCTGATCTTGCCATCGTCTTTGAGCCTTCAACATGAAATAAAAAAAACTGCTTACTGCTGGCTGTGCCACTGAACAACAAGTTAATAACAATCGACAATGAAAACATGGGCATTTGGCAAAAATTTTTGATGAAATGTCAGTCGACAGTTTGTACTTTCTAGAAATACTTGTCCATTCATGTTCTCACTCACCTTCTTTCTGAGCTTGACAGACAGAGAGATCGTACAAATATGCACATGCACGTATTAAAGCCATGACTTCGGCAGGGCAAACAGACTTTTGTTTGGGCAATAAACCAAAAGCACTCCAAGTTCTCTTCGGTTCTGAGATCAATTGGACCCTAGTTAGTGTTTCTGTCTGCAATGAATAAATACTCTTAGTGACAAGGTTTGCTTTGTCTGTCAGCACAATGTCCAGAGCTTGAAGTAGATAACAGAAGACATGGAGAGAATTGTAGGAGGGCAACAGCAGCAGCAGGACCGCTACCTCCTCCTTTGTGCAAGGAGGATCAGTGCCAGATCCCTGCAAAATGACTTTCAATAAGCTCCTAATATCCATATTTCTGCTCAAATTGCCAGATACAGACTCCATGAAGGTGGTATAAGGGTCTAGAAGTGGGGCAACACCATGCAGGGTGATTGGCAAATTCGCCATTGGCACCTTGCGCTCTTTATAAATGAGTCTGGTTCTGCTTCCTGCAACACACATCAGCATGACTGGTTTGAAAGTGGGTCAGCAATGGTGTGGAAAAACCTCCTTGAAGGAGCAGCACAGCCCTGCATGTGCCAGCCACATGTACCCTGACTTCCATTAACCAGGAAAAGGTCCTCTGAACCATCTTGAGAACATATGCAGGTGCATGTGTCTTTTCACTTGGAAGTTGGATTATCCACTTTGACTTTGATTCAGACGTTCATGAAGTATTACTTTTGATTGTATTGATTTTTATGTTATATTGTTCTAAACGCAATCCAATTTGATGTAATGGATGAAGTTTTTAGGTTGAAAATTGTTTTCATTGCAAGGATGTTATTTTAGTGTTCCCTTAGATTTTTTTAGCAGTGTATTTACTATGAAAGCTGCAAGTGCACTAACCTGGTGTTTTTCATAGACTACTGGCCAGGTGAATGCTCCAACCAGACCTTAAGAACAAAAAAAACATTAAACAACATAGCTCCTTTAATTCCAAATAACATGTCAAAAACACATGTTCATAAAGCTGTTTCATTCTGTTGAAATCAGTATATACATAAAAACAACCATTGTTGCAAACTTGCCAATAACATGCAACCTTGTTAAAGTTACTTACTGTACCTCAGTTTATTGTATTTAGTGATAAATACTGGCAAACAAAAACAACACAAAATTACTTTCATTTTAATTTTTGGACATTTCGTAGGATTTAATTCATCACAGAAACATCTATTTTCAGGACAGTTAATGCTTAGGGGTTAAAGTACTGGGCTAGCAATCAGAAAGTCACTGATTCAAGCACCACTATAACCAATTTGCGACAGGTAGGTACCTAAGATCCTTAATCCTTTGGAAAATGCAAATAATCCAATTGCAAAATAATGGTTACACAAGATTAATCAGTTTTTATTGTAAAACACTAACCGGTTTTTCCATGCATCAGTTTTGAGAATTTTGAAAATGCACATTAAAATACCAGATGGATGAAGCTCAAAATAAAAAAACCACTTTTCACAAGATATAGAAGTTTAAATATTGTATTACCTAAATGTGAAAGAAAGTGAATGGAAACAGCGTGGGGAACACAATGCACAGTTTAAGAAAACGGGTTAATACGAGTCAGTCCGTGAAAGGAACCGGTTCAGTTGATTCAGACCTCGGTCAGTCACATGCTCAAATATTGTACTTAAAGCAAAAGATAAATGAAATACCTCATTCTTTCTAATTTCTCTGCAGCACATTGACATGTGATCTAAAAATATGCTCTGAAAATGTTGACATTCCAAAAGAGCTGTTGCACGTCAACTTTTCATTAGAGGCCATGCAGCAGAGAAAGTCTTACCCAGGATAAGTAGTGTGAGTCCATTAAAAAAGGCACCAATGTAGGTCAGGATCCACATGAACACGGCAAACTAGAAACAGAAAAAGATACAGAAGAATGATAGTGTTGAATCACGTACAACATGCTGCACTCATAAGATTTGACCTTTATAACATGACAAGTGGACTCCTCGTCAGAATGCATCTATTTTATTTCATTAGCCTTGGTATTAGATCTTGTAATTAGCTGTCTGCTCCTGCATGCTTTAATTCTTCTTAAATGAGCCATGATGTGTGGAAGACTGGAAAAGCCCAGACATTGGGAGATGCACTTGTCACCAACATTACACAATTAAAAAATAGGAAGTCTTTCCTAAAATGTTTTGGTTGTTCGTCAACTTAATCCATCCAACACGTTGTACAAATGTAAAACTAATTTGTGCGAAACAGATTTATTGGCCTGTATGAATTACTTAATGCTACTAATTTTAACATATTTTTACCATTAAATAATGACAGCTGAAAATCAGTTTTACCTTGAGAGAATCAACCAAGTCCTCAACCAAGAAGAGGCGGCGCAATTCAATAATGGTGGTGTTTAACCAGCCGAGGGTTACTTCACTGTACTTATGGACCAGATCTTCTGGAAGAGCGACTTCCTGCTCTAGATACAACCTACACCAAAGAAAATGAGCCATGATGTGTGGTGATTGGGAATGTTTTTTTTTCCCAAATATTTCATAGTCCAGTGTTCCCAAGAAAATGGAGAAAAGAACACGGACCACAGACCATTTTGTGAAATAAAACATATAAAATATTATTACGAACAATAAGAGATGTATCAATACACTCTACCCACAATGTAATACGATTCACAATACTAGAATGATACCTTTTTTACTTTACTGTTTGAAAGAAAAACAACTGAAAAGGTGTATTTGTGTTTCCTTTATTTATCTGGATAATAAATGTGTTATGTTTCAGAACGAAGTACAAGAACAATTTTGAATGAAGACAAATTTGGCAACTTGTTGAAAAGCTGCAACGCCTGCTATTTTAAAGTGAACAATGAATCAATAAACATGAAGACATTTAAATCATGCCTCAATGGAACCAATTCTTAACTGGCTCATGGTGCACTGTTTCATCCTAACTAACTAACAATTAAACTAACAAAGTCAAGGCAGTTTTCTTCTGCTAAAAAGTGGGTAAAGTTTAATTTTATTTCCAAAACACCATAAGCAAACGGCCTGTGAGCTGTAGTTTCTTCTGTACTAAATTTTAATACATGTTGAAGAAAAGCTTGTAATGACATATTTGCCAGCACACTAAAAAACAGAATGACTTACTTAAATGGGTGGCCTTCGTCACTCTTTTGGATAGCCTGTAGGACACCCTTATATATCCTAAAACTGATAGTGACTGAAAGAAGAGCCAGTGCAACATAGGAGAGCACGCTAATGATGCTGCACACACTGAGAGAAAGCAGGAGCAGGAGGCTGGCGCCAAAAACGATGCCCGAGTTCTTCACATCACGCCAGTACAGCAGCTCAACCACTATAGGAACATGAACACATTTTTAGCTTTAGCTCATGATGACTTATTTAACTACTTTGTTTCATTTGACTGATAGACAGAAAATAAAATGGCATTTGAAATGAAGATGCATTTGAAATGATGCATGCAACCTATGACAACATAACTTCTTGATAAAATGGCATACCTTTAGACTTCTTAATGTAAAGACATAAAGCAGACATTTTTAAAGTAATTAAACAAAAAAGAAAAACACTTAAAATATTGGTCTTGTCACAATCTATATTATTATTAATGGTGTAGCCATTCATTCAAAAAACCTGTACAATCTACTGACTAATTAATCCCGTCTCCATTCTTACGATTAATAAGACAATTCATATGTTTTTTAATAAATCGAGACATCATTCTGACATATAAATTGGCCACCAAATTCCTGAAACTGAACCCTGTGGAGAATCTTTGGTATGTGCTGGAACTTTGTGCAGTGCTCAAATGCAATATATTGGTGAAAGTTTAATGTAACACTGGATTGAAAATCTTGTGACATTGTAGAAGCTTAGCGAAACAACGCCACACTGAATATGTGCCATAATCAAAGCAAAAGGCTGATTTGTAAAAGACTTAAACTATAAACTACTATATACTAAAGACTTATAAACAATTCAAAAGCGATGACAAATTATGACTGGGAAACATTAAACAACATTACTCAAGCCATTACACTTATTATTACACTATATGATACATTTACAACACGTTACAAGATACTATATTTACAACACACCTGAAAAAAAATCAGTACAGCTCAAAGCAAAGCAGTTATGTGGTTGATATAAAAGTTAAGGAATTTAAGTTTCTCATCCAAACAATACTAAATAATCCTAATAATGTTTGTGTCTGTTAACCCATGTACCAGTCATAGACTGATTGAATCAATCCGTGTAAAGAAAACATGATCTCTGGTCACAGTTCCTACGTCCAGGCTCAATAAAGAATGCACTAAGGACAAAGTGTCTACTAGTGTAAAAATGAACAAATATAACAATAAAGACAAGAACTTATCAGTATCAGAAAAAAAGGCATCTACTTACACCATAAAACTACCATGTCCAAATGTTACTCAAGAGAAATGACAAAACTGGTTCACACCCATCTGAACTTTGCTTTAGCCTGAACGAATGATCCTGGCCTTAATAACCTTATAAATGACTACCTCAGCTCATTAACTGTTAGCAGTGGTATTTTAATGGTTAATACTTTTTATAAAATGCATTTATTCAAATGGAATGGCCTACTGAGGAATCAAATCCAGGACCATCCTATACAATTAAGTACTAATGAAATAATATGCAAACTAAAACCAGACCTAATGATCACACATTGGTAATTATTTCATAATGACAAATTAAGTTTGATGACAAGTATGCAGATTGTCTTGCATTAACACGAAAAAGAGGGCTTGTGTACAACAGGAATTCTTGGAGAAATAATGTTTATTGTAAAATTCTTTAAATCATAATCCTAACTGTATCTGCTAGATGTTTTTGGACCCAGGAAGGCTGGCACCACTGTTCACATGAAAGAATAAGATGTACAATCATCTTGTACAATATCAGAAGGATTTTTAGCCTTTAAAATTTCTATACAATTTTTCTGCTTATGGAGCTAACTCATTTAATAAAAAAGAAAGAAATTATAATTATTACCTGACCTACATAAGCTGAAATATTCAGTGACAATATACTAAAATAAAGCTTCTTGATCGATGTGAGAACCAACTGTATCATATGAAAACAGTCACATTTTTGAAATTTACAGTATTTCCCCATTCAGGAATTTAACATTTGGAAGATGGAAACGCCACTACAACTACACCACTTCTAAATCTAGCACTTGGGTGACATTAGCCATTCCAGATGGGTCAGTCGAGCTTTAGATCTTAAAGAGGTTATTTTTTGACTTGCTGATGTAAGAGACTGGTTTAGCATTCAGACGAGTGTAAAGGCCTTCAGGCTGCAATCCACTATGCAAATCATGTTTACTGCACCTCTAGCCAATTTGTTTTTTATGTAAAGTAACTTGGTATTTCAACAGGTATGATCTGACTAGTGCAGCATTAGTAGATCAACAGTAAATGATTATATTTTTAAATTCTGTAATAATTTAGCTAAAAAAATAAAATAAAAATGCATTTTGATACAATTCACATTTTGGTACGAAAAAAAAATACGATGGTTATTTTGACAAACATTATTTTAACATCAAAATAATCTAAGTCACTTAAACTGCACACAGCTTTTAATTTTCTATAGTTGTAGCATAACAGTAACGCAATGAAAAGCAAAACAGCATTTGGATCTGTGCGAAATAAAAATTGTATTATTCAATTGACAGCGCAATTTAAAAAGAATGCTTCTACTTTTAAAATTACAGTAGTGCCTATAGTTTCTAAACAATTAGAAACAAGCTTTGGGTAACGGGTTGAATTACCAGCAATAAACATGTTTTATTCTCATGTTTTGCCATTAGAGAAAAAATTCACACAGATCCAATCAATTTTGTTTAAGACAGAGTTAGTGTAGTAACATCTACACTGCAATGTTGTGTTAACAAGTAACATTTATTGGTAATGTAACATTAAACGTCACAAAAAAGAACGTTTTGTTTTAATAGTTTTAATAAGGGAGTCCGAGTGTAAAAATAGTATTCGGACACTGACAAGTTTCAAAGATTTATTTAAACGTGTTTAATGCAAATGATCAAGGAGTAACTAAAATAAACACAATAAAGCGAAGAGAATATAATACTGAGAAGTTTTGTAAACTTTTTTTAGAGAACGGTCACAGATTTACACTATCAGAGCAAATACTCATCATGTCCTGCTGATAGTTATTGTGCAACATGGTAATAAAATAGAAAAAGTATTCAAAATGTTTAAAGTCCAAATTATAAGTAGTATATTGTACCAGGATAAGTAAGAGTATAATGGTTTACAACAACTCATACATAATTGGTTTATAATATCAGATTTTACTTAAATATACTAAATTGGGGAATTGCACAGACGCAATTACCTGGTAATATTAAAAAATACTTAAACTATACTACATTGTTATCTTACTTAGTGTATTTTCTGGCGTTGTGTAACGTTTGCATGCATTATACTGTCAGTGTTGAACAGTAGTGTTAACTGGAAGGGTAAAACTGACCCTGACTACATATGGTTAAGCACCGACGAGCTGCTGGGAGTCTAATAATAGCTCAAAAAGCCCGAGCCAGGGAGAAGCTGGCGCCATTACAACATGTCATATTAAAATCAACATCCACCTCGATTCTTATTACCTCCACAAAACCTATCATCATCCCCATCATCATAATCCTCTCCACCCTCACCGACACTTGTTCCTGCAACATGCACGTCCGCCATACACACCATACACACCGTGACGTTCACGCTAGATCTTCTACTCACCCCGAATACTGACACACACCGGTTACAAGACAACACGGACAAACGTACGAAACAATAACACGTGTATTTCAGCATGAAAACGATAGAAATCACCAACCCCGTTTGGCGTCCATCTTGCGCCGCCCGCACTAGCCGAGCACCGAGCGCGACCAAACGTGAGCGAGCGTCAAAGCGCGTTCACGCTTCTTTCCGCACGCACCACACCAGTGCGCGTCCACGCCGCAAAACAAAGGACCGTTTTACGCAGCAAATAACTGCTTCAGTTCAACAGTTCTTCTCGGTCTCACTGTAGCTGACGTTAATCAACTTACACACACACACACACTGTATACATCACCATCTACGTATATAAGCAACTTTTTGGGGTATTAATTTGATTAATACATTACTCATAAATATTACTCAAATATGACCTCTCCTGGCTAATCAATGAAACGCATCTAATGAGGTCATTAAAAGACAATTAAAGGCCATAAAGGACAATTAAATTCTCAGTGCATGATACAAATCTGTAGTTCAACCCACCTCATTTAAGTAATATGATAAGCGGCCGGGTACTACACAAGTATCCAAAAAAAGCATGTGATAGTATTGACTCTCCCTGGATAAGAGTGGGGGGTCAGCAGCAATAATAAAAAAAGGAAAATGGGTTCAAGAGAGTTCAACAAACTATGTTAATTATTTATTGCACGTCTTACAAAATCTACCAATACATGCGGACACGGGATTTGTCGAGCTTCGTAGCAACATTTATGTAAAATATTTAACATTTCGTTTTCTAATGTAGTAAAGATTTAAGTTCAGAGCCTACCCAAAGACAGTCAGGTCACGTATACAGTCGGATTCACACAGCAAAAATTACATAGTACATATTTTTCATAATCCAATGTGTCAAACTGAAATATTCAACATTCTAGAAATGCTGATATTGTTTGAAGTTCGTCATGCTACTATTTTTAACAAACACTTTTATACCAGCGAAACATGAGAAAACATGAGGTTCCGGGCAGAAAAACGAGATTTTCAGCAATAATGTGTAAGAAACCAAAATGAAACAATAATAGTAAATTTGGAAGCTACTTTATAATTGTTTCAGATACAATTAGAAAGCTCAAGAAATCTCAATAATTAATTTTATAAAAACAGCACAGCATAGCAGTAATATAGAACAGCAAAATAAAATCTAACATTTTTACATATAGACGTACATATGCATTTATACAGTGCATATGTAGATCTACAGTTTAACTTCCATTTACAATATGCTAAAACAAAATCCTCCGATTGTTATTGTTCACTAGTTGCAAGTTGCCATTTTCTCAATACAAGTCTTTGCACTTCCAGGATGTCAAATGAGTCTCAAATTTAACAGTCAAATTTCTAATTAGCTTGTAGTTCAAATCAGGTGTCATCTGCTTAAAAATATTTTAACCTACAACAACAAAGGTAATTTCTGGTTATCATTTATACAGTTAATCATTAGTATTCCTATGAAAAACTGTAAAGTAAGTGACAGATCAGAACACGGATATTAAAATCAAAAGGTATCGGACCACATTACCAATAAAAAGCTTTAAATTTCTTATCTGTTAATTTGAATCTAGTTATTGAATCAGATATCACAGTGCAAAGACACCCAATCAGACCTTCTCACATTTAAACTCCAATTGTATTAGCAGAGTCATCGACCTGGCCAGGCGCCACCGACATTCTAACACACTGCACACTGTAAACATATTCAATAATGGTGTATGAACCATTCCAGGAATCTACAAAAAAATGTTAGTTTTTGATAATTTACATATGTCTCAAAACTTAAACATCTTTCACTTCATTACATAAGTTTACACGGACAAGTTAAAATATTTCCATACGAAATCAAATCTATGTCGAAACACGCCAACAGTATAAGTGTTACAAGAAAAATTAATCGCCTCTTTGCAGACATGACAGACAATAACTATTAAAAAATTAAACTAAGAGAAAACTATTAAAGCAAGTGTCACTTAACACACTTAGCAAACTTTGATCTTTTTTAACTTTACTCAGATGCTACACCTGGGTCTTGTTTAAAGCTGTTAAAGTTTTAAGAAAATATTAAGGTATGATTTAATCAGAATTAAATGTTTTGGCTTGAATGGCGTGTTATGTTAGGGTTTAGAAAATCAAACAAAATGCACCTTTTAGAATACTTCTTCTATGTTTCGTTATAATGGGGGGATTTTGGTCAGGATTAAACAGGATAAAAGGTTCTTAGAAAATGTTATTGCTCCTGGCAGACAGATTGACAGGTGGTTTATTTGTAAAGCCAAAAAAAACATTTGAACAAGCTTTAATGTTCATAACTTTAGGGTTGTCTTGCATTTAAATTACAGTTTGGGAAACAAATATAAGAGGCTAAGAACAGCCTAAATTAATCTAAATTAACCTAATAGGAGCAAATAACTCACTTTCACAAAATTAAACTAAATAAATTAGCCAAGGCTTTGATATTTCGAACACCATTCCACATATTCAAAAAGATTTCATGTTACCAGTGTGTAATTTTCCTAATAAAACTGTTTTAAATGACCTGTGGTGCTGCGCCATTTGGATGCAGTCAATATTAAATGTAAGAATACCCAGGCAGCACTTTAGAGTGGCAAGCAGGGCTGATCCTGTGCACTTGCATTGTAACAGTGAGGGCATGGTGCTAAGTGTCACTGCATCTATAATCCATTGCAAAGGCAAGATTATCAGATGACTTAAACTACAAGTTAAACTGCTTCAAAATCAATCAAAGCATACTTCTTTTATACCAAGGCTCACTCATAAACTATTAAGACACGGCAAAAACTTCAACGGTCCCGATATAGCTGCCGAATGTCAAACACACAATGAAAATGTTGGCAAATTGACCACTGTAGTTTTTGGCACTGTATAGACTAACTCTCTCAGAACCTTTGAACACACAAACTCTGGCTTGACAGCAAGGCTACACTCGGTCCAAAGGTCCTAGCATGCATGCACGCACATGTTCATGACAGATCACATTAAAAAAGAAAGTACATTGTTAATACCTGAACTGTATTTGCATCTGAGAAAATAACAGCTGACATAAACTGGCTACAACTTTGATCTAGCACTTCACCTGAAGCAATTTCAAACATTTTCATAAAACACAACAAAGAAGTCGACTTCGCAACACCATTTAACGATAAACTCAAAGTTACTACCAGTGTGTTTCCAGGTAGGCGAAGGCTGGGAAGAAAGTGGCTGCTCCTGATTGTCCATGGTTTCCATGTTGCTCATTAGGGCAAATCTGCAGGGGATCAGCTTGGCATTCCAGGCTGAGTGAGGAGCGCTGAGCTGCAGTGGCGGGTGGGGCAAAGAGAACGACTTATAATGACGAGCTCCCTTAAGTGAAATGACTGCAGCGAGGTTGCTATCTCTTGCTCGCTCAATTCAGTTCTCTCTCTCTCCCTGAAGCTGCAGGCCTGGAGTCAGCTGACTGTCTGCTGGCATAGTGAACCTTCAAATTCACTGACGCAGCAACTGCTGCCCCCTCTTGCCCATTTCTTCCCCCACCCTAACATAACCATAAATGCTCTTCTCCTTACAATCTGTCTAAAAGATGGTATTTTTTAGCTAGATATAGATCAACTTTACATTACATATATAAATATATTTAGATCATTGATTTTTTTATTGATTTAGTGACTTACTAAATTGAAGTCTTAAATGTATGCATTTTTATGAGCACTTTAAAATGTGAATCAGTATTATCTACAAATAAATAAACACCTTCTTTCCTTGTATTTGTGTAGGTGTCACTCCATTACCACCAGAGGTGGTAATTGTGTCATGAGACCACATTTGGCTTTAATCCTGCCTTTATTAGAACAAAAAGCCAATCGTCATTTATGTATCAGCACAAAAGTAGGGTGATTCTAAAAAAAACATGACTACACAATTTGTGCTCCAACAAAGATCAACTCACAACAGTAATAAACATTATTGCAAGTGCACAAATGTATTATACTATTTGTTACTGTAGGTGCTTTCAGCCATAATATAACCAATATATCCCATTTACTGTGTAGTTGAACCGCCTCCCCTCTGTCGGAGTCAATCCAGTAGAAAAAATTATGCTCAGTCTCAGTGTTCCTGGTAATGAAGTTCATGAGTCCAAGATAGACAATCACTATACACCCCCCACCCCGTTGCCTGCCTAAATATAAAATTATATTACACATTCCGTTCATACATGATAAATGTGAGCTCATTCAGATTGATTTCCCTACCGCCCAAATTGTCTACGAATGAAGCAGATTATATAATGACACATCAAGCTATTCGTTTCACACACAATTTAGAGGATTAAAAAAAGAAAATGAAAAAGAATATTTTATTTATTACTTTAATCAAAATGTATATGAGTAAGCCTTTAGCCACCAACTGAACCCATACCAGTTCTAGAAATCTCACTATACAATATCCACATTAAATAAAAACTTCAATCAATTAAATCAAACACCCTGATACTTCCACTCCCATAATTAACTCCAACTCTCTCAACAACATACTCCCAATTTCAAGACAAACTGTTTTGTACAACTGACATACTAATTTTAAAACTCAAATCAAAAAACTTTAAAATCTGAAATTCCAAACAAGAGTGCAATGTAATGAAAGTACTTCCTTTGACTACTGTGATATAAAAATGTTTATATACAAGATCTAGTCATTATTCAATAAAAACATGCAAGAATGAGATTGGCATTGGCATTAAACAAGTTGTAGTGTTTGATTTTTGGGTCGGGTTATCTTTATGAAATTGTATGTAAATTCAAAAGTTTCCCTGCAAATACAATTTTTAACTCATGTGACCGTTAAATAGAAGTGGTCTTGAAAATTAGTGGTTGTCCTAGACAAACAATCAGTATATCACAAATACAAACACTACTGATATTCAATCAGGGGAGTGTTGCAATGCAGCCAAAATGACTATTGTGTCCCAAGATCTAAGGCCTTTTTACATGTATGCTAATTCCAATTCTATGTTACCAGCTTTATAAGTGTCATGTTCATTGTTATAAGATAATAAACTATGCACCTAAATCTAAAAAGACTACACAAATATCCTTCAGATTCACTCAAATAAGTCAGCACAGTGTACTTATTAGTGTGTAAATGTGTGTGTGTGTGTGTGTGTGTGTGTGTGTGTGTGTGTGTGTGTGTGTGTTAAATCTGCTGGCGTGTTAAAATGAAAATCAGGAACTAACTAACATTAGTACCCACATTTTAATCAATCTTATTTAAAATATTAATTATACATATTTTTATATATGATATAATATATTTTTAATATATTACACTATAAAATATATAGTATTTAATTTATTAGACAATAAAATATTATAAAATATATATTTGTAGGTTAAAATGTAGTCTTATATTCACAAAAAGTGAGTTTTTGTGTTTTAACCAGTGTTTCAAGTTGATCGAGTCTATCCTGCAATTTCATGAATAAAAAAAACTGTATTAGTCAAACCTGCATCTTATAATGAAATGAAGTAGGAAAGAGCACACAAAACACTTTGTGACCACAGTTCAAAAGTGGTTGGCTTGACAGTATCTGTTACTTCCTTAAGCTGGACCCTAAAAAAAACCTTTTACAAACAAATTTCAAGTTTGTCTGCCTAAATTAATTCCCGAGTCTTGCTTTGGCACATGCTAAAATGACAGTCTGAAAGGTCTTAAAATTTACCTTGCAAATGCTAGCTTTGTAATAGGCTATTAAGTATCTAAGAAAATATTTGGTTGGGGAAAAAATCACCCACTGAAACATCTGTTACAACCTAAGACAAAGCAAGTTTAGACAAACTGAAGAAACAAAAATAGAAATGTAACAACAAACAAAAAGAGAAGGCAAACTTACAAGTGCATCGACATGCATAAACATGCATCATGACCATAAGAACACCATGCTGATGACAAATGAAGGGAAAGAAACTGAGTAAAAATGAAGATTTTGGAGCGATGATTGGATGGGGTAAAATGCAAAGTGAATTCATCTCTCTAAATTAAATGATGATGCGTTTCTACATTACATTTAAAGTTACCTGCTCCTGCACTCAAGTTAGGCAGTTTGGCATCTTTATTTTCATCCTTCTTCACTGGCACCGTCTCAATTTTGATCACTGGGGAAGATGCCACAGGATACGGAGAGGGCACTTGCAAGTCTGGTAACTCTAGGTCTGCCTTACCTCTCGTCTGAGAGGTCACATTTGAAGGTTCAGTTAGGAGGAAGTAAGAACTTTCATTCTTTGATTCTTCTTCTGCAGGATTCGTGTCTTTGAGCATCTCTACACATTTCAATCCTGTGTAACCATAAGCAACTTCTTCTGAGGCCTTTGTAAATTTGGAGTTCTCTAAAGTCTCTAAAAATTCATCTACAGCCCCACGAGGAGGTTTTTCAACAAACTCAAACTCTTCCGATGATGCTTCTTGTTCAGAAACTTCATCTGCAGCATCTGCCTCTTCTTCGCCAACAATATCCTCAGATTCAATCTGGACATTCTGGGCCATGACCTCCAGAACTGGAGAGAGTGAATCTGGAGACGGACTTTCAGAGTCAGATTGTCCATGATCCTTTTTAGTTGGCAAGTTAAGACATTCAAATTTGACATTCAAAATCTGATTTGAAGTCCTAAATGAATCTTCAAAGGTGGTTTCATTGCCTTTAGGAGAGGTTTCTGTCTCTTTAACAAGATCAAACGTGCCAAAGAGCTGCTCGGTTGTTTTTTCTTTTTCTAGCCTTGCCTTTTCAGCAGCCCTTGCCTCTGTTTCTTCAGTCATCTCTTTAAGTAAAGGAACCTTGGTTTCAAAAACAAATGGATTTTTTGCAGACATGGTGACAGGAGCGTTTGGCGAATCATTGCCACTTCTGTGTACTGGACTGATATCAGGGCTCCCCTCTGATGAACCAGAATCTAACTTTTCTGATTTACGTGGTGATGACTTTAGAATATCTGGAAGAGAGGTTTCCACTCCAGATGACTCGTGATCATTCAGAGATGTAAAAAAGTCAGATGAAGCAAGCTGCTGCCTAAGAGACTCAGTTGCGGCTTCTCTGGATTCCAAAGACTCATCATTGTCCTCTAGCTCTGCATCATGAGCATTATGGACCAAGTCTGGAGATGGACTATCAGACATTGTTGCTGCTCTAACATCTGCAGTAGTTGTGCCAAAATGAGAGAACTCACTGGTGGGTTTGTCAACAGGGGAGAAGTCTTGAAACTGGTTATGTTTCGTTTCAAACATCAAGTCATCATCCGACTGGCTTAACATGTCTGGGTCATATGCATGTGCACTCCTAGTAGATGAATCATTTCCAAATGAATCCATAGTGGTCTTTGAGGTGGCCTGTGAATCTATAATTGACGAATTCTTGTACTCTGTTAAATTAGATGTAGGAAAGTTAACAATTATAGCATTTTCGGAAAACCTGTGATTAAGTGATGTTTGTTATGTAACGTTCTTCTCCAGTTAAAAGTAACCAACGTTGAGCATGAACACGGAATTGATGGGGTTCTTGATTGGACACGATACCTAGTTAACCTTAGATAACCTTAAATAATTCTGTTTACATTTTACACGGTCATAACATTTTTCAAAATTAAACTCAATGCATGGCACTAAAATGGCAACAAATAATGGCAATAAAGACCATTATAGAACTTGGCAAAATCGCAAAGCAGAAGCAGAAGACCAGTTTTGGTGGACAAGAAGAGTAGAACTAATATGGGTCAGCAACTAAGATTTAATCTTAGCTCCTGACTAAGTATGTTAGTTTTATTAAATCTATGCATAACAATTATAAGCAATAAACACAAAAACTAGTGTATCATCCCAGTCTGATGAAAAGTGGCTCAATTAAGAAGAACTTATTGTGAAACCATTCAGAACTTGTTAAGTGGTAACATTATTACTAAAGGTATGAAATATGGCCCTGAATTATTATCACAATGTTCTGGGTACTTTTATATAATAATTACATTGAGGAAAAAAAAAGAAATTAAATAAATTAAAAATTAACAGAAGAAGAATTTATCTCTGTCATTATTAATATAAAATTATCTGAAGTGACAACACTATATTTGTTTCCAAAACAATTACAAGGTTATTACAACTATATGAACAACCATTTTAGTGACAATGACCTGGGGTACAGATATATAAATAACCTGTCTCATGTATTAAGTAAGAAGAAGTTGTGAAAATTTCCAATAAAATGTGAGGTGCTGACTCTACCTGAAACAACCCATAATATACACAAGACTGCACACTGAACTGTTATAAAGGCTTTCATAAGTAAAACATAAAATAGACAAAGGCTGTTTATTTATACCTTCTAAATGTAAGTGTTAGTATAGACATACAGATTAGGCATTAAACACACAAATGCAGAAGTATATCAAAATGCCACTGTGCGGAACCAGAATAAATAGCATGAAAGAAGAACTTGCCTGAAGTAAACTGCATCAAAGTTGAAACGGGAATATCAGCAGTAGAAGTAGGAAGAGAGGATTCATCTACAGAAATACATGAAAAATGTTTGTAAGCAAGACGAAGTTGGAAAAGTTATAGGAGCTAATTACTACCAAAACTCAGAATATACAGGATAGGTCAATACAACAGTAAAAGAACAGTAAGAAAACAGTGTACATGACAAGCAAGATAATAATGCATTCAACAACATGTTAAATTTGTACAAATGCACAACAGTGCATAAAAAAACACAGATTACAACTTTGATACACCTTAAATAGTTAACACAGTACAACCAACCATGTTACAGTACATGTCACTAAAATAGCTTTTTGTCCCTCTTCTAACATTTGATGTGAACACTTGTCTTATGCCTTTATGCACCACAAACGCCACATAACTAGGTGAATACATCTATAATATTATGTGTTCTTAATAAAGTGAAAAAACTACAGCCTTTCACATAACGGCCCACATATGCTATTCAAAATGTTTAGTTGGTAATAAGCGATCTTGCCTTATTTACATAACTTGAATATCATAAAAAGACCTTTAGGCATTAGATAAACGAAACACAACCATGTTTAACCTCCTGAGAGCCAGACTTTTCCCTGATGTGCTTTTTTTTTTATTTCGTCTAGCTATTTGGGATTAGTAGGACCTAACAAGCATAAAAATTAAATTGTCCTTGTATATGAAGTTGTACATGAAGTACATGAATTTTTGGAAAAAACAATGTCCTCGTATGGAGACAGTAGGTCTAAAATAAAGAAACGAATGGCTAAAAAAGAACATAACTGTTTGATTGAAACTGTAAACATTAGAATACATAAACAAAAGTGCTCATGTTATTGTACTTTTGAAAATAAAATTCGATTAGTATTTTTACATGGACCATGTTTTTGTCTGGACTGGCTGTAGAAACTTCTAGTGGGTGAACGTTTCACTAGGTGGTACGGGCAATGTGTCCATATGAGACAAAAAAATAGGTAGAATGGTGCAGAGAACCAGAAATGTGATGTCCTCATATGAGGACGCCGGGTCTCTAAAGGTTAAATAACAGACCTTTATCAAGTCAAGTAGATTTGTCTTTATTATACACGCAACACACATCATAAATGTTAATTATTGTACTTTTTAAAGAAAAGTCTTATCATCTTAAGAAGTACCTAGTCATTCCTAGCCAGATGAGGCAAAACGATTTCAGTCTATTTAATGTAGTTCAGGAAACTACATGGTAATGAGCTTTTATAAAAGGTGAGGCTTACTAATAAACTAAAAAGAAAAAAAAAAACACAGAATGTTCTTTTTCCAAGACTGAAAACAGTTGTCTAAGGCCAAGTTAATATAAAGACGATAAATAGTCACATTAAATAGTTTACACTAACCAACATACACTTGTATATCTCAATTATACAAATAACAAAAAATCCATTTCGAAGGATACACAACTAAAGCTTAGGTATGTATGGATTTATAAAATGAAATAAGAATTGCTGACCAGGTATTTGGGCACTATTTTGTTCTACAGAATCTGAATAATTATGTGATTGATGCTGTTTTAAATCTATACAAATCACAGTCACTGGCCACCTCTGTATTTCTGACCTGAACCCCACCCTATATTCGGATATACATGCTGTCTAAAAACACATGTAGATGAAAATAAATAAATGACTTAACCTTTTCTTTATGTGTATATTTTCTTCAAACACAAGTATGCATTTGCTCGTATAAATGTTAGGCACTTCATAACAGTACATTACAGAACATTACAGTATATTACAGTATATTACAGTAATTTAAATGCATAGTTCACTTTTATGTGGTTATATATGACTGTATGTAAACACAAGAGTCGTGTATATGGTATTACATGAGGAAAATGTGTTGCATTATGTCCTGAAATGTTAAATGTCATGATTGTTTTCTCTTTTGTTTAACCGAGGCTAACCGTTACCAGACTCGGTACACACCCTACAAACATAACCAATATGCGTAGCGGTAATTTTGACACGTTGTAAGCAAATGTTTTATATGTGTTTTGTTTTAGAATTATATTCCAAAACAATTCACAATTTAAAGAGTACGAGGTTTGGATTTTATTGTTCATTTTTGTCTGACAACACAAGATATGATCTCGGCTAAGCTAACAGGCTATTTCCCAGGCCGTTTTTTTGTAGCAGTAGTACAAACATGAAATAAAATCAGTTGGCAAATGTTGTGTTCAATAAATGTGACTGTGTTGCAAATAACAAACACGACGAGTTAAAAAAAACACTACTCGGTGGCTGTACTATAGCCGCATACTACGGCACTGACTAGTACGCTAGTACAATAACATTACGTTATGCGTATACTATTCTTAAACACTAGCTAGTATGGTCGTAGTAGTAATAATAATAAGCAGACTACTAACTGTGCAGCGGAGACGCATTGCACTGTAATAATGCACTGTACAATAATTACACTTCCGATTAATACGTTTACAGTATTTTTAAGCCTAAACACACAATAAGAATGTACGAAAACAATTCTGTACTCACTGGAGGATGATTCGTCCGGCACAGGTTCAGCAGCAATTCTCCTCTTCTCATCAAAGTCTGACCTGAAAGCATCAACTGGTTCTGTAAACACTTTCTCTTTCACGCTTGTAATGATGTCAAACTCGTGATCCGGTGATTCTTCTTGGTGTGGAGCTACACCGATGGTGTCCTCTTGTGATGTGGTTGTGTGTGTGACTTCAGGTGTAAAATGGTCTGCAGAAGCCAACAGCTCGTGTTTCGTCTCTAGTGTCACTTCTTTCTCGGAAATAAGATCTTCAGAGTCCGAAGGAGTCGAAACTACCGAGTCCTGGTCTTGGGTGACTTGATTTTCATAAACATCGGGACTATTTTTTTGTTCTAATCCTGCAAAATTTTCAGTAACGAAATGCTTTTGTTCCATCAGATCTACGTTAAATGCATAATCATTCTGTGTACTATCAGGTTCCTGGACAGAAATCAAATTAGATTTCTCCAGCCATTTAGTCTCTGCTTTGTTCTCGAGCATCTCATCGTCCAACACGTCCTCCCTTTCCAGTTTGGTCACTTGTTCAGACTCAAATGTGAAAGGTGCTGCACCGGTTGCTGATCCTTCAAATGATGTAGGTACCAGTTTTTCAGCAAAGAAATCTCCTTCTTTATGAGCTGCCGCTGCTTCATTAAAGCTAACTGTTCCTGACTCCTGCCAAGCTTTGAACTCATCTTCTACCACTTCGTTTGGAGTTGTGGAGGAAACTTGGTCGGCGTCTGCCATCTTGAAAATGTGACTTACGGGTCCAAAAAAAAAATAGCTTAAAAATGACGACTCTTTCCGTTAAATCCCGGCTTCGGTTTTTCTGTGGTTTATTCCGTAACTTGATTTTAAAAGATGCAAACCTGACTCGAAGCAGCACAGAGCAGCACACACGCTATTCAACCGACTGCTGCGGAATATTGAAATAAGAGTCGGAAACAGACAAATCAACTAGCCAATCAGAAAGCTGTCAGGACATCAGGTACCGCCCACACAGGACAGGACCACACCTTATCACCCACGCCTACCGCAACATGAAGAAGCTTAATGACAAGCTCATCTCACCCTGCTGATGGAAGTGGTGGGATAACAAATTTGCTGATGAATATAGCAAAGTTTGCCCCTCTGTTTGATTCACAAGATTATACTTTACTCATGCTTTTCATAAACGCCATCATAACTGTGAAAACCCTCATGTGTGTTAATTAGTTAGCAAATCTGTGAAAATGAACATTCTTCATTCTAACAAACGTTAATCGTTAAATCAATTTTGTAGTGCTGCCCGAGTTGCCTCTTATATCCAGAAAAACGACTGCATCTAATTTGCATTTGTGATAAGCCGTGATGGCTTAGTGGTTAATCAAATAGAGGAGAGCGATCAGCAGGTTGCCAGTTCAAGTCACACTGTCCTTTCACCAAGTTGTCACTGTTGGAACCCTGAGCAATGGCTCACAGTTGTGTAGAGTTGCTTTGGACAACGTTGAAGTGACCTGCTGACCCGACTGATGACTAGTGACGGACACTAATAATGGATTCATTTCGCAGAGTGGCTATCTTTTTGTTATATACTATAGTTTATGTTGGCGGCACGGTGGCTGAGTGGTTCAGCACTGTCGCCTCACAGCAAGAAGTCCCGGGTTCGATCCCCAGGTCGGGCCGGGGACTTTCTGTGCGGAGTTTGCATGTTCTCCCCGTGTCAGCGTGGGTTTCCTCCGGGTACTCTGGTTTCCTCTCACTGTCCAAAAACATGCACTAGGTTGATCGGAAATATGAAATTGTCCAGTAGTCTCACAAGTTCCCACCACTTACTGGTG
>JAOTRQ010060866.1:0-13600 GCA_028565875.1 Hoplisoma paleatum
ATATATCAACAGATGATAAAAATGCAGTTTTTAATATACCCGTGTATGTCTGTGTGGACTAGGCCTCAGATCAGAACAATTCTGCATATGTGGAAAGAAACCAAAGAACCCAAAATAAACTGGCATAGACACAAGGAAAACAAGCAAACTCCACAAAGACAGGACCTGGATTGTCCCACCTGAGGATAAAACCAGGGCCAATCTTGCTGTACGGTGATAGTGCTACCCACACAGCCACCATGCAACCAGAGAATGTTGCAATGTTTTTATCAGAACTGACGTCAAAGATGTCCACCACGATCTATAATGATAGGGTGGTGAGGGGAAATACTGAAAGGCTTGGCTCCAGACATGCACTCATAGCCTGGCATACACCGTCAGCACATCATTGGCTAAACAGAATAAACCTAAACATAGAGTTTGAGTCTAGGGTTAGTTGGTTATATGATTAATAAATAAGGTAAATAAAATAAACATATAAATAAAGAATCACTCTAAATGAAGTTCAAGGAAGTTATCTGCAGCTTAGAGTATGCAAAAATAAACTTATAGCAGCTATGAGTGTGTCACTCCAATTAAATCTTTAAAGGAAGAGCACTAGATGAAGCTGTGAACTAGTTACTTTGTAGACTTTAAGTGTGTCTTAAACCATATACTTATGTGAATGTACTAGTTCTAATGCACACTGAGCACTTATGTCTTAGTGCACACTTGGTAAGTGTTGTTACAAATGGAACACTACACTTTGGGGCAGACTAACATTTGAGCGTGATTCTCTAGTACACTAAAATTCCCATCAGCTTTTGTTTAAATATATATAAAATGTATGCTTTTATTTACTTTTAATTACACCCATGAATCATTTAATTAATATAAAGCTGTTGCCTCCGCTTCTTTAGGCAAAATAGTGTCTGTTTAGTCCGTGTAGTGTTCTTTTTTCATATTGTATTTTTTGGCAGATATTAGTGCTTCATTTAGGTACTTTCAGAGTTTTATTCTGTTTCTTGGAGGCACTAAAACACTAAAAAAACAGTGCTTGTAGTGTGCAAGTGTGTAGCTAGGGACACACCTCTGAATTTAAGCTAATGCATTTCCCCCAACAAAGAACTACATAATTAAAACAATTTGTCAGATAGCTGAATAAATGTCAATAAATTGTGCTAATTTACAGCAAAGATTTGTGGATTATCTCAAACTACTCAAACTACTACTCAAACATCGACTAACACTTCTGGGTGTAGCAGTACATACAAGAAACAACAAATAACTCAGTTGAACTTTTAATATGAAAATGTACCATTACCATAGCACCCGCCATCTAAAAGCCATTGTAAAACCACTAAGCTTAATTGACTTCCCACTTGTTCTTAATCCATATCTGCACTTAGAAAGTGTAAAGGATTGGATATTAACAAAATGTATAATTAGCTACCAAAATAAACAACCTACTACCTACTAAATAAATGCAAAGATAAATTATTTTTACTAATTGTTGGTGATTTTCAAAAATAATTTTTTTGAGCTATTCAGGCATAGTTAGAATTATCAGAGCCAGACAGAAAGCCAGTCTAATGTAAGGGTACATTCGGTGCTCCCTGTCATTACATGTGGTTAAGGGTTATTTATAACGCATTGCAGTCTCACAAAAGCTCCCTTCAAACTTCACTGTGTGCTCTTACTGAACTTTATGTTCTGTTTTAAATGTAATGAAAAGGATATTTACCTTTTATAATTGATTTTGTTTTAATAATGGCATAAAGAATCCATTTCAAACAAGTTGACTGCAAAATACATAGATATGGGATTTTAATACCAAAATTTCTTGAAAAAAAGTCATTTGAACCATGTGCGACCATGTTGTGTTATTACAATTATTAAATATTTCAAAAAACATCTGGCTACCCAATATGTTGGCAAAGGTATATGGACATAACTTGCACATGTTACTGTAAAAGCATGGACATTAAAATGGAGTTGCCACAATGTTGTGGATAAATCAGGAGTGTAGAAAAAGTTTTGGTATGTGCTTGTTTTTGCAACGGGCTTGTTGAAGCCACTAGGGAAGTTGATAAATCTGTCTGTCAAAAATGTAGTTTCCAGAAAGTCCCAGAGTTTCTTTAATTCTCTAATTACTTTCGTTTTAATATGCCTATTTCAGTGGTTTCTTGGTTTTATGTAATATTTGGTAAGTGGCTGGTCTGACAGTACTATTTTTCATTGACATTAAGTAGTGTGACTAAAACGTGTATATTCATATAATTTAGTTTTGTTTTGTTTAGAAAAACTACTGTTGTAATCTGCAGTCTAGATATAATTTTTGGTTAGCCTAGCTCTTATGTGTTTGTAAAAGTGTGGGTGATCATGAACATGTATACATGCATTATTGTTGTTAAATTATTATTGCATATTATTGTAAGACCCTGCAATGTATTGCTGTCTTGACTGTGGTAAACTATGATAATGATCAATCCAGTTAAAAGGTTTGTCAAACTTTTTAATTCAAATGTTGCTCAACATGCAATGGGTCTTATAAACTAATGTTATATAAAACATGTTCTATTACCATATGTAGCATTACATCATGATTAGGAAATGATTTAGGAATGAATATGTTTAGCACATTTACATATCCAGCATTGGAAAATCGTGTTATTAGAATTAGATTACAATTTCAAAATTGAGGAGCAAGGTAAAGTTCCACAACTGCAATATTTGCTTGTTAGTTATGAAAGGTAGAAAAATATTGTGGCTAAAAAGCCACTTTGCAAATGAATACAATGTTCAAAATAATGTTATAAAAGTAACACCCTTGATGGTGACAGGACTAAATGTGGTTCTTTTCCTCCTAAAATCCACAACCATCTCCTTCCTTCCTCTCAAACAACTCACAACTCAACTACAATTTTTACTTCATATCTATTCATGATGCACCATAACACTACTGAATTGTCGGAACATTTCTAAAGGTGGCGGAGATCTGACTTTCTGGTGTACAGGGTAAAGAGGTGAAAGGGATGAGAACAGTCACTTGTGGTACTCCAGTACTGCTAACAAAATGGTCAGGTCATACTATTGTAATCTATCTAGTAACAAAAATATTGTAGTTTTTTTTTTTATTAAAAGACTACAATGACGTAGACATCTTTTTTTAAATGTTTGTACAGATGCTGTAGTAAATATCATGCTTAATAGCAGTATTATCATGCAGTAATGGCAGAAAAAAATACTGTCATGAGGTATTTCGTGTAATAAACATAGAAAAGAGAAGTGATAATACATCATGTGATGCTTAGCCATTCTATTAAAAAGGTTTTAGAAATTGGTTTGCAAAATCTGGCATTTAGTCATTGATGGTTTAGAGCTTTGTGTGGAACTCAAGTTATGTATATGCAAAATTGCTTCTATGCTTCTTCTTAAACCAAGGTCACAAAACAATATCAAATAATAGCATGCACAATGGTTTTGCACCTCCATGCTGCTCTGTTCATTATATACTGTATATTAGGGCTGTCACACAATTTAAATAAATGAATCAAACTATAACTAAACATAATATAACTAAACATTTGACACTATGCACATTCTATTGTTTACTATCGAATAATTATCCTTTAGCCAATTATCTGTCTGTTATTAGTCTGTTCACATAATGTGGTAAAAGTGCCCACGATGTACACCAATAAGCCAGTTCCAGATGCAACACTATAAAGACCTGTCAGAATAACTAAGTTAAAGCAAAACGCCATTGCAATGCATGTAACATCAGGGTTTCTAATGTTCTCATAGCATTGGCTTAGAATCCAAAGTTCTCTGAAATGTATCTGCATGTTACATGCATCAGTGCTTGAATGCCCTTAGCTAATAAAATGAAAAATTTATTTTTAAGTAACATTCATGTTCTGATATGTTTGTATTAAAAATGTTATTAATAAATTTGAGCTATGTTTAGTGTAACTGTCGGCGGCACGGTGGCTGGGTGGTTAGCACTGTCGCCTCACAGCAAGAAGTCCTGGGTTTGATCCCCGGGTCGAGCTGGGGACTTTCTGTGCGGAGTTTGCATGTTCTCCCAGTGTCAGCGTGGGTTTCCTCCGGGTACTCCAGTTTCCTCCCACAGTCCAATTGCCGAGATACTCTGGAGATCGGTAACGGTCCACAGAGTAACCCAGGGTCAAATTCGACTGAAGGGGAAAATATATATATATATATATATCCGCCTCTTTACTGGCTTGCTAACTTGCTGCCTTTGCATTGTTATTTTGCAACAAGATATGTTTGCTCACTCATAAGACTGACCTGTAACATTTATTTCTAAGAATAGTTGAACATTGTGTAAACTGTAACACATCCAGCATTAATGAACATGGTGGAAAATGCATTTTAAGAGGGTTGTTTTACTGAGTGTCTTTGCAGTCTCAGCATAATTATCAGGTGAAGAAGTTACTTTGGTAAATTAAACATTAAACGTGCCTGAAGGGTATATCTACAAACTACTCATTCTAATTAGAGTAAAAAAAATAAAACAATTTAAAATGTCGGATATTTAAGTTCACAGTGGTGGAAGTATCCTTACTAATAAAAGTTTATTAGTATAGTTTATGCATCCCACATGGGTCATTACTGGGTCTACTAACAGTGTTTCTACTAACGCAAACACTAGCTTCTTTCACGCTTATATACTGAGCAATTTTCCAGTTGTCTTTACCAGCTTTGTCTTACAGATTTTACACACACTAGATTTATCTTGTTATTACTGGTTTGCAAATAAAGTCCATCTATACATAGTAGAATAATAAAGTCCCCATATATTTTTACACAAACAAATAACACATTCTATTACTTACATCCATTATTTGATCTATTTTATTATGTGTGAACTGACATATACTCACATAAATATCGATTCAATAAACTGTTTATCTCATCCAAGTTAACAAGCTTAATAAACTGCAATGATCAGTCAAACTAAGAGAAGCAGTTACTGTGTAGTTCATTGAATAGATAAATATTACATGCATGCTTGAATTGTTAAGACCAATTGAATGTGACAGCGTTGGGGCTTGAACCAGTGACCTTTTAATTGTCAGTCCAATATCTTAACCACTAGGCAACAACTGTTTTCACTATTTGCTTACTACTCAGGCTAAAATCAATTCCTTATCAAAACAACCACAACGGCAAATAGTAAAAACAACGCAGCAAAATATACGGCTTTATAAACTTTCACATCCCCAAATGGAGAAACTGGTTGTCACAGTATGACAGATGGCTCTGGACATCTGTGATCATTCTGCTCTTGGAAAAAGGAAAAATAGATGAACTTCAAAACCTGCTGGAGTTATAAAATAGAGCAACATTGGGTAACGTCTGAAAATGCATCCCAACACCACAGACAAAGGAAAACAAATGAGAATGATAAATAGAGTTTAACAAGGGCCACAATATGATGCCTTAAGGCTGATTCCTATTTCTGCATCGACACCTGAACGCCGTCATGTTTTTAATAGTTCAGTATCGAAGTCAGATGCACCACGAAGTAATTCAAGTAATTTACCACCACAAATCCAGAAAGCATCGAGTAGCTGAGAGTTCCGTTGCATTTAAAAGTTTGTTGTTGTAGATTTTAAATGCTTTTGAATGTTAGAATGTTAGTTAGAAAACTTTGAAGGTGCTCTATATAGGGAGTTTCGTGTCAATGCAAGGCAGCTGCGTTGCGAAAAAGTTGATTTGACTCAGAAGTATAAATCGGCCTTTAGTGTTTGGTTCAGCAGCTCATCTGCAGCTCTTGTGGTGTGTTCCTGGTTACTAAACCTGTGAAAAGCATATTTGTGGCCAAGGATCGTGTGGTTAGATTCAACAAACAAGATACTTTAGCCTAAATAGCTGAAGAAGTTCATGCTGTTTCTGACAGAAAGTTGTCAGAAGACACCGAACATTGAGGTTACAGGGCTGTTTTG
This sequence comes from Hoplisoma paleatum, assembly GCA_028565875.1. NCBI lineage: Eukaryota > Metazoa > Chordata > Actinopteri > Siluriformes > Callichthyidae > Hoplisoma > Hoplisoma paleatum. The sequence continues at coordinate 5,955 of JAOTRQ010060866.1, forward strand.
GCAGTAAAAAGGACCAACACGGTCAGAAATATTATTCCCGATCGGTGTTTTCTAACCCAGTATCATTTATATATACATATCACTCTAAAAATGCAATACAATTCAGAACATTCTAGGTTTTTATTGGTTAGGGGTTAGGTACTTTGCTCAGATTTGAGCCGACAACCATTTGATCACAAGTCCAGTTCTTTAACCACCAAACCACAACTGCAATGTGCACACAATATAGTTCAAATCTGTTTTTGTCACTTTCGTATTGTTGTGTTTAACATCACATCCACCCAAGAAGTACGAGCACATTTACAGACATACATGCATGCGTGAAAAGGGTTAATGTGTCTGTTTATAAGAGCCGAGCGAGGAGATCTCTGTTCGCACTAGTACTGTGGCACAATGCTGCATAAATCTTTTATTATCTCAGCCTGGCTAATAATGCGATGGCTGCTTTTGAATAATTAGTACTATGTCTGGCCATGTTATATAAAATATGGAACTATAGCGAGAGAGAAAACGATCATGGGTGAGAGACAAGGAACAAAGAGAGATATGAATGAAAGAACAACACCCTCCAACACACACACGCACACACACACACACACACAAAGATTGCAAGATAGATTGCAATTGCATGTGGTTTTCTATCCCAAACACCGAAGTTGTTGCAACAAGATGTTTTCATGGGCAATGCTTGCATCATTTTATGCCTAAAATGTTGTTGTCTGTCTTTAAAGTCAGTCCCGACCCTGAGTCAGACAGAGTGAATAAATAAGACTGTCTTGCACACCTGACTTGCTATTGTTTGAAAAACAACACACAACAGAAAGAGAGCAAAAGCTATATTCTTGACACCCATCCCCCCCTTTCCTTTCCTACACCACACACCAGCTTGCAGTCATGTAGACGAGCAATATATGGTGCTGTAGGAGCCACGTGCTTGTCCTGGTTGTGTGTGTGTGTGTGTGTGTGTGTGTGTGTGTGTGCGTTTGCAATTTTGTTCTGACATCTGTGAGTCAATTAGCTGAGTACAGAAAAACATACTCACAAAACTCACTCTCTCTTTCTTTCCACCACACACACACACACACACACACACACACACACACACACACACACACACACACACACACACACACACACACACACACAATAGTCTATGCAGCTGTAATGGTATACGAATTACTAATTCCTGATAAGGATAAGAACATTAATAATAGCATAGAATAAAATTTTCATCATTTGTAAACTTTTTCAAATGGATGAGTTGTGTCTTTGTGCATTTGTTGCAAAAAATAAGACAAACGAAGAGACAAAATGATCTAACACATCTGCAAAATTTAATGGAGAGTAAAAAGTGAAGACATCTAAATTTAAGAACGTGCAGTATTTACACGCACAAGCAGCAAATTGGTTTTTGGGGTTCAAGCTGTATAATAAGCAGGCTTAGTGCAGTTCCATTTATAAATGTATGATGTCAGCAAACGATTAAATAGGCATCGGTGATTTTTTTAACAACTTGGCTGTAGTGTTCTAAATTGTATACCAAATCAAAGATGTTTTTTTCCAAAAGCACGGTCGCTAACTATGGTAACAGAGAGCAGTGATGGCTTATTAGTAGTCAAAGTTGATGTTGCAAATGTAATATATAGAGTTTAAATAATGCCGTTTCCTTTGAACTAAGAGCTGTAAGTTGTTCAGTTAGCAACTATGCTTTTGAAGAGACCCCATGTCTCCTTTGCAACAATAACATAACAGTCTGAACAACCATGCATCACAAGGACCAAAATTGAATACGTTATCATAGCTGTATTACCAATAGTGAATCAGATATCAGTCTTAATTCACATGTTCTATTGAGTAATATGTTTTTATTAAGTTGGTTTATTTGTATTATATATATGTCCTATGTCCTTGTGTTTCTTGAAAAGCGCTTATAAATAAAATTAGTTTATTTTTAATAGTCATACACTATTATTAATTCTAATAATTAATTAATAGATTTCCCGAGTGATTTGTACAAAGCATCGTCACTGTGCTTGATATAAACTGATGGAACTTGTGTTATGAGTATTCGTTTCCTGTCACGAATGTATCACGACAGTGTGAAACATGATGCAAAAACCTCATAAACAAACAAATATCAAGCCTCCAGATTAGGGCTTTTAAAACCTTTCCTGATATGGCAAAATGTTTAGACTATTTAGTGTCATATACATGATGTGCTTTTTATTTAATCTTTCAGAGCGTATCAGTTAAATGTAGCATAAACCGCTAACACGTTTTATTTAAGAAAGAATCAACAAAACGTTTCTTGTCTAGATGAACATTTATGAGGATGAGAGAAATAGTTGATGGTCATGCTCAAGAGAAGTATTTTGGATTTAATTCTGTCTGACTTTCACCATTTTGGACTGAAAATAGCTTTAAAGGGGACTTTGTGTGGAAATCTCAATTTATGAGTGTTTTTATATTTCCATGTGGAAATAAAGAGCCATTTTGATTTCTTTAGTATTGTGACCAGTTCAGAACCTCCCCTATTACAACACGCTTTGAGATAAGTCCAAACTAACTGCTAGTGCAAGTGTTTTTATCTATTCTGAAATGCAGAACACAGCAGATTGAGCCATTTTGTAGCTGGATAATGTCTGAAAGCAATGCATGCTTAAAAAAACCTTACAGTTTCTTACATTATCACATGCAAACAATGCGTGGCTATACACACAACCAAAAGCTTCTTCTGCTAATGCTATTAAACTGACATAAAGCTTCAACAAATCATCACAAAGGAAGTAGAAAAGTGATGTCGTGTGTTTTTGAAATTCTTAATAACTACAGAATATGTTGCATCAAGGTGAACTTTTGTAATATCTTGTAACTTTGCTTGAACAATTCTTTATTAAAGCCTATTGATGTCTGGTTATTTATTTATGTTTTGAGTTTCAATAGAGAGAATTTCAGCTGACATTAATTATAACACAGTAAATAATTCTAAACCGTGTCCTTCACTATGAACATGTCATATGATGAACATCATGCATAACAGCAGAACATAATGTCCTGTTTCTTGTTTGGTCTTCATTCGTCTTCTGCAGTTGATAGTGCAGCAGTTAAACATTTCACCTTTTAGAGTGAAATCTTTTTAGTTTGGAGTGAAATCGAGCGCAAATCTTCCTGAGAAGCCAGATCACAGATTTACACGTTCAAATAATAAGCTGCATTCAGTATTACAATTGATGGCTAAATGTTTGACCAAAAGGTACAGTGGCTTAGTGGTTAGCACTATCACTTCACAGAAAGAAGTCTTGGGTTTGATACCCAGGCAAGGCGGTGCAATAGTGGGTTTCCTTCTGGTACACAGTCCAAAGACATTCAGCCAGGTTAACCGACGATACTGAAACTGTCCTGTGTGTGTTTGTCTCTACCTTGCATCAGACTGGTGACCTGTTCAAGTGTTTAGTTTTATTCGCCCAGTGTATGTCCCACCATGACCCCAAATAAGGAATGGTAAAATGGGAGGATTGATGGAATTTGGAGGTATGTGTTTGACCAAAATGAGCAGTGTTGATTTATTATATAATAATTCTAGTTTAAAAAATAATACAGCACTGATAATTTGGATCAAACATACAGTTTAGGCCTTCATTGTAAAAATAAGTAAACTAATATAAGTTCTGTTTAAAAAAAAAAAACCTAGGTTTGGGTTCTTTAGGGGTGGGTATTCTTTAAATACAAGACATTCATAATTATAAAGGCAGTAGAATAAAGCAATGTTTCAGTAGAGGATATTTTAGGATATCGTAGTGATTGTCGTTACCACACCAGGAACTCTCCTCCCTTTCTTGATGTGTGTTTTTCTCACCGCAAGCACTATATCGAATAATGTTACCCTATTGCAGAAGTACAGCCCAGGGTGAGCACACAGCAGGACCAGGTCTCTGCCCACCACAACACAGGCTGCATCCTGTTTTTTTGCTCTCCTGTGCCCTGTTGTCGTCCTCACTAGGAAACTGTGGGGGAGAATTAGCACAGACGACAGACTCACACTGGCAGAAGAGTGAGAGGATAGTGCTGAGCAGATTAGCACAACCAAAAGCAACAGGAAATGTCTTATTTTAGATCGCTACACCAGATCACCCCTGCAGTTTCTTCATCACTCAGTCCTGGAGAGTGAAATCTGGTGATATGTTGTTTCTGCTTTAGTCGGCCCTTTTCATTATATGTAGGTTTATCTGCATACATGACGGTGCTTAAATAGACGAACGAAATATTAAATTAACGAATACCTTTGTCTAACTTAAGAGGACATATAATATCATCTCCTTTGGGATTATACAGTATTTTTTCTGCATGTTTTGAGATTTTGAGCTTTAAAGTTTTTGCATTCTATATAGAAAAACTGATCTTTGATCTCTCTTTTACGTAAAATCACCTCACAAAATGCTAAGAAATTGTTACACAAACGGAATATGTGAACAGATAGAAATTTTTAATTCGAAGGGGCCGATTTGTGTAGCCACACAAATATTTAAAGGGCTTAAAAACACATAAAAAACAAGTCTTCTTAGAAAATTGTTGATGTAATAAATATATCCACATTGTTTTCCTGCCAGTGCATAAAACGGCTGGCTGAGCCACTACTGATAAACTACGTGCTTGCTCATTTTTATTACAGGTTTATATAAATGTAAAAGTTTGGTTCCTTCATTTAGACTACATTGTAAACAGACTATAAAAATACCCCCGGTGAGGTGTGGGGGTGGAAGATACAGTCAGGTTAATTTGGGAAAGTGAAATTGTCCTGTGTGTGTGTGTGTGTGTGTGTGTGTGTGTGTGTGTGTGTGTGTGTGTGTGTGTGTGTGTGTGTGTGTGTGTGTTTTCGCTATCCTAACTACTTCCCGGTGTGTGGCTAGGGCTGCCCACCGTTCCGGGCATGTGTACTCACTGCTGCTAGTTAGTGTGTGTTCACTAGTGTGTGTAAATGTGTGTTTTACTACACATATTATTAAAAGAATGCTGAGGAATAATTCTTAAGGTTGTGAAAAAATCACAGGAGTGAAAAAGTCTTTTAAATTCTGAAAATTCAAAGCAAAACAAAAAGAATCTAAAATGTGGGGAAAATATCTGAACAGCTCAATACTCATCAATCTTTTATTGTTGAAAGATTCTTATTAAAATCAAGTTGCTGCGAGATTTAGAGACATCGTTTCTAAATCTGTTGACTTTACCCTTTAATAGCACGTAGGCGTTCTACACGGTGACTAAGCATTTTAAAACATGCACATCTAACAGGACTGTAAAACAGCTTTGCCATGTGTGTTGAGTTTACAAGCTCCTAAACCGCATGTGAAAGCTGGAAATATTGTCCGTTACAGTGTGTTTGTGGGCTCAAATTTCTGAAGAAAACAGCATGCTGTGTGATCATATTAAAAATAGTATTCACCCATGGCTGTGTAATAATGCTTAGAAGCTCTTGGTTAGTCTGAGGCTTTTGTGAACCGGGAATATGCTTTTGGTAAAACGAATTAGTAGAAATCATGTAAGTGCTAAACTGCCATCGGCTTAAATGTTGCAGCCAAGTGAGAAAAAAAAATACGTTAGAACAATAAACAGCACAGAAATCCACTTTTATTCCTCTTAATGTTAGACTTTTGATGACTGTGTTCCAAACAAATAAATGTGTCAATCACTAGCCTTTATTTGACATAGAAATGATTATCATCTTTGAAAAACCACTTATGAGAGAGTGAGTGAATTGGACTGGAATCTATGAGACTGGGCATGAACAACAACTCTGGTGCTACGGCATTGCCTGCGAGCAGTCAAAGTTCTAGATTTTATTTTTGTTAGCATGGTAGTACGTATGCCAGGGGTGTCCATACGTTTTGCAAAGAGAGCCAGATTCGATGAGGTAAAAATGTGCAGGGGCCGAACATTCAGCCTGACATTATTTGAACCATCAACATGGAACGATTGAAGTATTTTATTTCTATTATCTCGCTCGTAAACAACTCAACATTTAGCGGCTCAGGTGATGTTTGTATAACAAAATGTATCAGGTTCTAAACTTTATTTATTACAAAATGTTCTGCACAGCCTCTGGTGTTCTTTGTGTGTCTCACTTTGTGCTTTTACTTCTCTTGTATATTTCATCGTTTTGGCACCGGCACTGTCATACTGCTCCTGTACCAGCACTCGAGGGTCCGGGTGTCGAGGTTGTGCCCCCCCTCCTCTTCCCCAGCGCTCTCCCATGGTTCAGATCATCGCTGGCCATCCATAGAGGTGACAAGTTTTTAAAAATATTTTGAAATCTACATCTTTTGGGTTTGTATAATTTTTTTGCATTTGTCTTAACAGAACCATAGCAATATATACAAAAGTATGCAGACACCTGACTGTGTGGTCTTCATTATTGTTTTGTCTATGTATTTTCATGCTTTTTTCTTTTGATTAAGCATCTCCGATTGCCCGATTGTATCATCCTTCTCTACAATTTTTGGACGCACGGCCATATGCATTTTCCCATCTGCACTTTGATAAGTTTGCATGTAAATCAGCCCTGTTTATGGACAGACTCACTCTGATCAATACACACTTTCCTCTTCTCTGTGCAAACATCATCAATCAGTCGTCTGGCTTTAATCCCACCCCTCTAAAAACAAAAGGCCAATTGTTGTTCATGTGGCCACCGAGCCCAGCAGGCAGGCAGAGCTGAAACTCAATACTATATATACTGTATTTCAAATCCCAGCTCTGCTATTCCGTGTGTTTTTTTTTTTTTTACCACTGCACCATTGCGAGGTGCGACTGGAAGTTTTCTTTTGAATAACGTTCCACAGTCATCTCGTTTTGACACTTCAACAGCCTCAACTCTTTTGGGACGGCTTTCAACAAGACGTTTATTCTGGAGAAATGTATGCCAACTTAAATTCTTGAAAACACCTTGAGGTTCGATAAATTAGCTGTCAGGTGCCAAATGAGTCTGTTCGCACTGAAACTGTGTTGTAATTCTCACCCCAAGGTAGAAATGATTAAAATTACATACTGATTAGAGCAAAACTGTAAAGAAAGATGGGGGTTTTGCTGAAGTCTGAAAGCTGTTTTTTGTAGTTCCAATAAATTGACATGCACACAAAGGTTGAAAAAACAAAAATATTGTACATAAGTGAAAGTATTATTACAGTACTTTGCACAATAAAGATAGATTTGAATAGTATAATTTACTTAAGTTACTAATATAAAAATGTACTCAGGAGTACATTTAATGTAGTGTGTCTCTTTGTGTAAAGCAAACATGATATTAATTATTACATTCTGTCTAAATAGATGTATTCACATATTCTTATTTTGTATAAACCTCTAATCAATATGTGTAGTTTTTAATTTATATGAATGTATTTCTGTTGTATCAAAGGGACTCGTCCCATGGATCAATTTTGCTAACAATTTGCTATAATTCCAAAGAGACGATGTGTTAGTTCAACATTTAAACATGTAACGATATGTAATTTAATATGTGTAATGTTGTGAAAGAATTAGTGGTGGGACTCGATTAAAAATTTTAATCGAGTTAAAACAGGGTCTGTAATTAATTAATCGCAATTAATCGCAAATTAATCGCAATTATTTTGCTACTAAAATGTTGAATGAAT
>JAOTRQ010060875.1:0-13598 GCA_028565875.1 Hoplisoma paleatum
CACCCACACACACACATATATATATATATATATATATATATATATATATTACAAGTAAATTCTTTATCCTTTGATTTTTAGAAGAGATTTAGTGATGGTAGGTATTGGGCTGGAGATCAGAAGGTTGCTTGTTCAAGTCCCACAACTACCGAGTTGCCATTGTTGGGCCCTTGAGCAAGGCCTTTAAACCCTCAACTGTTCAAAATAGACTTGCGGTACAATTACGATGGAACACTATTTGGCTACAAAGTGCTATTGACGAGGGCCACATCGTGACTGCTCGACGACCGGGTCACAGCATCTCCAACCTGCAGCTCTTGTGGAGTGTTTTTTTAGTTTGCTGGGGTCATCATCTGTCAAATGTCTGGCCAAGGCTAACTGATACACATGTGGTTGTTTCAAGCGGACGATTTAATGGTTCTGGTCCTGATAGTAAAGTGCAGTGATGGCTTAGCGATTAAGCTTATTTGCTAGTAAACAAAAAGGTCGTCGGTTCAAGCCCCACTACCATCAAGTTTTTACTACTGGGCCCCATTTGGGCCCTCAGTTTGTCAAGATATGTGTACACGTAGTAAATCTAATGGAAATGCTCAGAGATTTTTGTGTATATGTTAGCAAAATGTGGACCAACGCACTCAATCTTAGGAAGTTGGTCATAATGTTATGCTTTCACTGCTTTAATCGGTCAGCAGGCTGCATTTCTCGCTGTGTGTGTGTTTAGCTTCTTGCTGTACACAAGTGATTTATTTTCCCGACAACACACAGGGACCCACTGAATTTCTGCATCCCTTGTTTTTTTGTAGTAAATAAAAATGTTCTTGTAAAAGTAGCTCGAGTGGCCGACCAATTATGAGACCTTGCTCAGAGCCGAATCAATATCCACTGGTTTGTCCTGCTGAAGGGCTTTTTTTATGGGCCACTCGGGAGGTTAGGCTGGGGTGCCAGTACTCATGTTGGGTACAATATCTTAACTTCAATAATAGGACCACTACAAGATTCATCACCAGGATCTTACGCTTATGATTCTTGGTGGTTAAATAGGTGGAACAGTCACGTCACAGCAAGCAGGTCCGGGGCTATTCCATTTCTGGGTTTACCCCAGGTTTTTTAGCCTCATCCTACTGTCCAAAAACATGCGGTCTAGGTGAATTGGAGATAATTAAAAAAAAAAGATCCACGAGTGTTTAATATGAAAGATATGAAATCTTTTTCTTCACTTTTTTTTTTAGCACAAACAATAACACAGTGCAATCTTTTTTACCATTAGGGAGGAGCCTAGTGCAGGTGTGTGGGGAGCGAGAGAATTTTTGGGAGTGGACATGTGTGTCCATGTTCCAGGCGATGTTAAGAGGAAAATGATGGCGAAAATGTAACCGCGAGTTTTCCGAAGGTGTTAATAAAACAGGACTTTTGTTTACATCCGTCTCGTCCTTTCCGCGCCACCCACAGGCGTTACAATATATCATTATTAATAGTAACATTTAATTAAAGTTTATACATTTGTGATTTCACAAGTGTATCAAACTGGAAGCCCTTCGCATTAGTTGGTACCCAAAAAGTAGCTCTCAGTTTCAAAATGGTTGATGACCCTTGATCTAAAGATTACATACCATGTCATGAAAGTAACCGAAGTGTTAAACGTGTTCTTTGCACGTTTATCCTTGCTGATGGTTTATAACGTTAATCACATGTATTTGGTACTAAACTAGAACCGATGATGCTCGTGTAAGAAATCAGGGTGTAATTATTATAATTAAGTTTTTCTGCTCCGTGAGCTTCATTCAGTTCTCAGTTTCTATCTGTCCTTCCTCTACAGGCTGGACGGAAGGACAGGAGCGACGCTCTCAACACTGCCATCGACAGGATGACCAAGAAAACCCGAGACCTCCGTCGGCAGGTTTGTTTTTACTCATTCACTCGTCACCTTCAACTGAATCCCTAAACAATCAGCCCCAACCTGGCGGGGTTATAAAGAGGAATCAACGGAACCTGTGATCGGAAGGTCGTCGGTCCGATTCCCAGAGTCGACAGCAAATCATCGAACCCTAACTGCTCCTCGAGGGTTGCTCATTTCACACTACTTCCCCCTAATTTGTGGAAATCTTTGTTTTATTGACTGGCTTGCTGGAAACCTGGTCACTGCAAAACGTCCCAGAGTTTGTGTAGATGTTCTGTGTAGTTGGCATGTTCTCCTTTACTTACTTTATAAAGTATACATGCCCTTTTTTGGGTTTAGTGATTAAAATACCGGGTTATAGATCATAGGGTGGCTGGGTTAAGCCCCATTAATACCATGTTGCCACTGTTGGCCCCTGAGTAAGGTTCTGAGCAATGCCGTAAATGTAAGGTGTTTTAGTTGAATTAGTATTTTATGTGGCATGGTGGGAAACATTTTTTCCAAAAGCTTGATTCTGGTTTCACCTGCGTTTCAGCTGAGGAAGGCCGTGATGGACCACGTCTCCGATTCCTTCCTGGAAACTAACGTCCCTCTGCTGGTCCTCATCGAGGCAGCCAAAAATGGCAATGAGAAGGAGGTCCGGGATTACGCCCAGGTCTTCCGTGAGCACGCCAACAAGCTGATCGAGGTGAGTTTACAGAGCTTTTTAGCTTTCCACATGAGGTGGGGGTGGGGTGGTTCACACAAACAGTAATGTGTATACAGTAAAATGTATATTCACACAAACACAAATATATATCACACACACGTGTATATACATACATACAGATATCTGGAAGCACTCCTATTGAGCTCACACATTTGTAAACAATAATACTGTAAAATTGCTTAAAAATGAAGCTGAAGTCTTAATCTAATAGTAGTTTAACTTAAATGCATCTTTTTATAAAGATAAAATCGGCACATTCGTGTTGCCAAAGTGTAAATATAAAGTAAAACCAGTATTTTATTGAGTGCAGATGCTAATGAACCAAGTGCTTGTTTCTTTTTCTTTTTGTTCATTCTGATATTAGCTGCTTCATACATAATGTTTATTATAAAAAGTTGATCCAGGTTAAACATCATTTCAAGCTGTTCAGTTTCTCTTTTCAAAAAACTATAGACGTGATTTTATTCGTCTTTACGTCTGTCCAGCACAAATATGTCAATCGTCAAGTCACTAGAAAACCATTAAACGGTGAAAAAGTATCATAAAAAAATCAAAGTAGATAAAAACATATTACGTACAGTTGTTCTGATCTCTACTGTTATGTATCATCAAAATTCATCGTTCAGACTCACAGTAAACATTTATTTATCTTTTTAAGCTGATATCATTGAAAGTGGATCATAAATAAAGTACAGAACTGTAGATGATTGTTTTGGGTTTACACTGGAGACGAGCTCGATACATATACGAGGTTTTTTTTATATTTAAGTTGCGTCTCTTGGAACCAGTAACCAGGTAATAATAATAATAATACATTTTATTTAAGGGCGCCTTTCTTGACACTCAAGGTCACCTTACATAGTTTAACCTAACAAAGAAAGCACAAAGAGATAAAATAAAAATACATAATAAAAATAAGTACAATATTAAAAAAGAAACCGTGCAAGCGCAATCACAGACCATAGGCAATTTGAAACAAATGAGTCTTAAGTTTGATTTTAAATTGTGGCAATGAATCCATGTTGCGATAGGTAGGGTGAAGTTTAGCTGTAAGGGTGCTTCTGATTGGAAGACACTGACAACAGAATGTTCCACCTTCAACCACTTGTCCCATCAAGACAGGAAGTGGGTCGGTCTGTCTTTAAACAAGTCGAGTTCGATGTAGCGTGAGGGACTGCTGTAGAATGTTTCGTTTGTAAGGAAAATAACGTTCTCATCAAAAATTGAGCCTGAAGACCGAGAGAAAGAAGACCGACACGGAGAGAGACAGAGACACAGATAGACACACACACACACACACACACACACAGAGAGAGAGAGAGAGAGAGAGAGACACACACACACAGAGACCGAGAGACACAGAGAGAAAGAACACACAAAGAGAAAGAAGACATACAGAGAGAAAGAAGACCGAGAAAGGGACACAGAGAGAGACACAGACACACACACACACGGAGAGAGACACACCGAGAGAGAGACACACACACACAGAGAGCGAGCGACACAGAGGAAGAGAGAGAGAGACAGACACACACACCCACACAGCGAGAGAATTTTACTAACAACCTGAACTGTTGATAAACGACTTCTTTCAGTATCCGGGGTCACATTAATAGGACTTGATGTGGCCCTGAACACACCAGACTAGCTCACTTGCATCTACTGAGATGAGAACCACACCAACATGTGAAATGTGCTTTTAACATCATAATAAAACACTTAATCATTATAAATTGCTACTAGAAATCACCCGAAACACAACAGCAGTTCTTTGCCCATAGAACAATAAAATGAATAAAATAATTACATGTAAACACTGGACTGATCAACATCTGACAACGAACAACAGAAAACGAAAACTTTGTACAAAATTTATAATGTTAATCTGATCACATCAAGATCAACAACCTGTACACACGATAAATAACGACTGAACAGTCCTGCCATGGATATATAATCTTTGTGTTTGTTTTAACACACAGTGTAATAGTACCGCCTGTTCGTTCCGATCACATTCGATTGCTACGCCATTGTTTCACGGTTCATGATGAATGCGGATGAATTTGGGTCTTATATAAATATCGTAAACACGGATAAATATAGAAAGTAAAACCTTGGTTATTATCCATTACTGCATCGTGAACGTCGGCTACAAAGGCATTCATCATTTACTCGGCGTTTATCTTCCGGATTCCAGTTGCATCAGACGGGAGTTAAGTAAACAAATCAGTAAAACGTTCAGAGGCGAGCCTTTCTCCAGCGGAGATGCTGTTCATCAGTCTTCTGTAGTGGATGAAGGCAGAACAGCTTGGAGGCAGGAGCGTCACGCTTTCTTAAGTGCTCCGAGGGCGTAAAATTCCACCTCCAGCCATACGTTAAACTCCACAAGGTCCCGGTGACGCCCGAGAACCTGCACATCAAGTCCCAGATCCTCTCACAGTCGCTTGGATCAAAGTAACTCGAAGATTTTAAACAGGAGCTGTGAGATTTTACAGGCACGTCAGTTCCTCTCTTATATACCAGATCGTTGGAGTTCCGGTTCAAGCGCCTTGTTTGTTGTGTGTCTAAGTCCCGACGTTTAGCCGACGTTCTTATCCAAAGCGACTTTTTATGACTTAAGCAACCGTTAAGGGTTGAGGTTCCCAACGGTGTCCAAGTGGGCCATGGTCAAGCTCACCATCATAGTTGAGTACCTTAACCACTGAGCTACCACTGGTCCAAGTACGGAGCGACCCACTACCCTGACGTTTGAATAACCTCTCAGCTACCCAAGAGGTGAAGAATTTAAATGCACAACCTGGAGAGCCACGCTGACCCCCAAGCGTTGATTCGGTCAGATGACCAATTTAAGGTTTGAGGCAGTTGAAGAGAGCCACGCCCGTTTCACACCAGTGTAAGCGTTTTCTGACACATCCTGCTTCCTACATTGTAGCCTAAGATGTTTGACTAGTAAGCAGAAGGTCACAGTTTTAAATCCCACTTCTGATTACTCACGGTCACTGTCGGACCCTTGAGCAAGGCTGTTTTCTCTCCATTGCTTAGACTGTGCACCTACATTTAGTTTCAGCATTTATCCAAAACAACTCGTAATTTCAATTAAAGACTTTTTGTTGTTGCCCATGTTAGGGGTAAGGGCCTTGCTCAAGGACCCAACAACGGCAACGTGGTGGTTGTGGCGCTTGAACCGGTCCACAAAGTCATCGCAGTCTAACTATATGGTAACTATTATGACTGGGGGCCCTGCACATCTTATTGGTTTGGGTCCGGGATTAGTAAGCCAGTCCTTGCCAATGTCTGGCTGCTGCTGTCGGGGCCCTCGAGCCAGGCCCTCATCTCTCAATTGCCTAGACTATGTACTGTAATTGTAAGTCAGTTTGGATAAAGGCGACTCTTAAATGTTGTATCCGGTGTGTTTACCAGGTTAGCACATTTTCATACCTTCCCCCCGACGTTGGGTTCAGATGTTTTCCTCTCTACCACAGCTGCACCGCATAATTAATACAGAGATGCAGCAAAGTGAATCAATGTCACGAAGTCCCCGCGTGCCCCCCACCGCCGCCGCTTCCCACCACTTAACACGCTCATGAGCCACGCCGCCACCACATCTGTTTCCTATCATGTTTTTTTCCTCCTCCCTCCGAGGTGCTGTGTAGAGTCCCCCCCCCCCCCTTTTCACGTTCGGCCAGCTGATCGTCTCATCTGTATGGACGGTCACGGTCGCGATCACATTTTTAAGCCCCCGCTCGGAGCAGCACGTCTACCCCAACGGGCCAAGGTTAAGTGCTTATCACCGGGGGAATTGCTTATTGTCTCAACACCAGGACCGTGTGGAGCCAGCCAGCGACTCATGTCTGTTACTGCCTGATTATCTCTATCAAAGTCTTGAGCCTGTGTGATAGTTTATTCATCATTAATGATGGATCGGAAAAGACGTAAGGCGATCTGGGGCCTTTTGTGCTATTTGGATGTTCTCTCCATGTTCTCTCCAAGACATGCAGTCAAGTCTATATTAAGATACTGAAATTGTCCTCGGTGTGTCTTGGTCTCTGTATACTGCAAAAGTCTTATCGACCTGTTCAGGTGTTCAGTGTATCCCCCAGTGTCTGATTATAATTATGCCTAAGTGCTGGTTAGAACTTGATCATGGATGGATGTTTTTTTTGTTTTTTACTCGTCCCCCCGGCTCTCTCTCTTCAGTGTAGGTCCAGTGAACATTACACAGTGAAACCTTGCTCCGATGCACATTGCTCTAGGCATTAAGCCGTCCGTTCCCAACCCCCCGCGGAGCCCGAGGCGGCAAGTCTGCTGACATTTGTTAGCGACCTCTTCTCCACGGGAGGCCGTCCCGCCGAGGGTCGGCTTCAGAGAACGAAAAGAAATAAAGTGGGGACATGGGGGGTTCCGCCGAACAGAGACCCCACACACTCGACAACAGCTATTTTATAAAGGTCCGACATGTCTCCTTCACAGCTCCCCCTCTCTCTCGCCCTCCCGCCAAAATACTCTCTCACCACGTCACACTAGGACGATTTTCTTTCCTTTGTGTGTGTGAAAGAAGCTGTCTGACTTCGGCCTGCTTAGTGGAGAGAGTTTGTATTTATTTTGATTTCTGGATTTTTTATATTTATTTAATATTTTTACTAACCGACTTCTACATAGAACAACGAAGTCGACACGCCCGCGGCAGACGTATGCTGATGTATTTTCATCAGTGCGGATCAGCACTGTGTATGGAGAGACACTCTGATTGCACACGGTCATCATTTTCTCCAACAATCAAGTATGAAAAACGACTCCCATCCAGCTTGTTCATATACCATCTCCAAGAAATAACATCTCTTTACAACTTTACAAACAGAACCCCCTGATGAGCAAGCCGAGGGAGACTGGGGCAAGGAAAAACTCTCTGAAGAAACCTTGAGAGGAACCAGACTCTGCAGGGCGCTCATCCTTCTTGGGTAGTCCTTGTATGCAACCTCGACAGTGTAGTCCAGATCTCAGCTCTGGTTTTAACATGTCATCATCCGCTTCACTTTAAACTTTTGCAACATTTTATTGTTTTTATTTATTTATTTTCAAATTCAAATTGACCTAATCATTCAGGAGTACAACTTAGGCAACTGAGGACTGAGAGACTGTACGTTCTGGTGTGATGCTGTCGTTTGGCGCCAGCTAGCCGTTATCGGGCTGCTTAACGCATTTACACGTCTCGCCACAGCATGGAACAAGCGTGTGGCGCCTCAAGGCCTCGTTTTCAGAACGTTTGAGGAAACGAGTCTTTTGAGACTCATTTGTGTCTCATAGGCTTTCTGTTTGAACAATCGGATTAAGCAGTAAAGATGTAGATGCTCCGGAAGGTTCTGGGATGTCTGGCGTTAACATCAGCCAATTATCGAATCTCTTGTTTAGAAGAAGCCACAGTGCGTTACCAACATCTGGCTCGGGAAGGTGAACAACCGTCTTATGGTCGTTTGGGAGAGAAACGACGGAAATGATGACTGGGGGAATAGTCGGGGCAGAAAATCGACCCCAATAGTAATAAAAAAAAAGTCTATATCTTCTCATACTAAAGCTCCATGCTCGCTCCTCAATGTCATACGTCAAAGCACTTGAGTGTATTGGAAACTCTAAAATACAGATCCTGCATGATCGTGTACAGATTTTTTACTGAGAGAGCTAATGTGGATTTAAACCAAACCCGTAACATGAGATTTCCTGCGGTTTAGATGCTGAGGATTCTCCTGCCTTTTTCCTGTCAACCAGCAGGATGTTTTTGTTATGTAAATGCATGGTGACCGTGCTTTGGGGACGGAGTATTTTTTAGTATGTTTATTTTATTTACTCTGCACGCAGGGACTTTTGGGTCATTTGTATTCTGCCTGGTAGAAAAGTGTGGCATTATTTTATTATTAGGGAAAATTTTATTTTATTCACTGACCATGAAATGTGTTGTTTGAAATACACACTTTCAATATTTATTATATGCTGTATCTGAGACTATATACAGAAATCAAATCTTATCACTTGTCTTTTATATCAAAACCGTTTGCATGCATATAGAAGAATAAACACACACTATGTGTGTGTGTTCCAGTCTTCTTCCCACTTGGCAGGGTAATTTATTCCACAATTAATTTGCTGCTTGCACTTCCTGATTGTGCCTGCTAGGAGGCGATGCTGTAAACCAGTAGCATGGCCAAATCCCGCACCCCAGCACTGTTGTGGCTTTGCATAACTTAATTAAGGTCCATTAGAGCTGCAAGTAGGACCCCCTGAAAGTATTGAAGTATGAAACAAGACATGAGAGCAGTTAGTATCTCCGCATATGCAAACCTTGCACGATCACGGTCCGCTGATGTATCCCATGATCCAGCTGCAACCAGGGTTGCCAGATTACAACCGTGGTTTTCACATCGAAACAAGGCAGGACAAGCAGGTTCAGAATTATTGATGATGGGACAGACAATCCTTTACAAGTGAATTATAATAAACTTGCAAGCATTTACATAACCGGAACGTCTCGCGCTTTGAGATTAATGGATCTAATGTGCTAAACCCAAATCCCAAACCCACCCAATCTGGCAACGTTGAGCCGTTAAATGGGGGAAAAGTTGCGAGTCGGCTGTTCACAAGTGTAACTAAAATGATGGCATATAAAATAGCGTTATTAATAGATTTGGGAAGAACGACAAGCTGCCACACGGGAAGATAAATAAACATGTGACTGCCTCTTCTCGACTCTGTATTGTCTGTGGTGAATTACATCAAGGTTCATAAGGTTCCAAATGAAGAACTGTAACAGTAAACTGACTGGCGTTTATGCAACGACATTTCAAGTATTCAAGTGTTCAGCTTTTATGGTTAAATTTTGCACTTCTTTTCTGCATAGACTCCAGTGTTTAAGTATGTGCGATCAGACGAAGCTTTATAAGCTGTTTTGCTTGTGAAGGTCCGAGCATGATCTTTACTAGCACCAGGTGAGCATTTCCTATGATGGACATAAACGTCTGTTAAACTTAAAGAACCAATTTCTTCTCTGAATGTGTCATGGTGGCTCTGTGAAGAGATTCGAATCTTATCAAATCAAAAGTGGAGAATCGGTATGGACCGGTCAAGCAGTTTTGCAGCTTATCACGTCAAAGCTTCTTTGAAGACGATGTTTATAACCGGCATCACTGGATGACGTAATTTGGCTGTCGTGTGTTGGAACCCGCTGCGTTGGCGCCGTCTTACATATGCAACTGTTGATCGTTCTCGGACATGTTTCATCATGGAAAGCACAAAAACAATTAGAGGAACTTCTTGGCAAATCTTTTCTGTTTAGTATAAAACACTGGTCTGTTGAGACACCGAGAGCCCTTTAAAAGCACTTGTATTACCCATAAAGCTTTGTTTCAACAGAAACCACTTCACCCCCATAACCACTCATGAAGCTACCTTTTAAAATGTATCAAAATAGTACCTGTAGTTACTTTAAACACATTTTAAACTGTAGAGGATGCCCAGAATGATGGTACACGATGGTCCTCGAAAGCCATCTTGTCTGGTGTCAAGAACCCTCAACGACTCCTTGGTTCATGTTCAAGTCAAGGGTTCAAGAAGCTCTTCACAGACCTCAGATCAAGAGCTTTTGTTAGGATTGACACTACCGTCTCAGATCGACGTCAAACCCGCAGAATATTTCTTTCAACAGTGGACAGGAACTCCGTTTTCGTTTGTTTGATGTTTTGCTCTTGAACATGAAAGCTACACGGACCGTCCTCAGTCTGTACTGGTTTAAATGTTTTTTTCAATCAACCAAGAACCAGATATTTCAGTTTTTTCATATATACATTCTTACCTCGTTCTCGTACCTCCTCTTTCCCTCACCACTCTCATCCTTCGCCACCTATTATGTTAGGCAGCAATAATCCATGTACCATGTACTTTAATCTCAAAAAACCACCAACCTCGCCCCTCGCCATACTTGAACTGTAACTGCATGTCTTTGCAGCGTCAACCCGACAAGTTTTCAGTCGAGTAAATGGCTTCTGCATCGATTCAGGTGTCTGCGACAGACACGCTGATGCGCCATTTTATACGATTACAAATTTTAACACCAGATGATTTAGCTGTCTGTAGCTGCATCTTTGACGAACTCATTTGAAAGGTGGTTATGTCGAAACAATGGGGTCCCACAAGGGGATCACAGCCCTTGAATCGGGACACACCATGTTCAATAGCCACCAACAGGTAAGTAGATAAGTCCACGGTATAAACACGGTATAAAGCCAAGAGACGTATTTGTAAAATCTATGTTGTATGAATATGAATACACCATTTGTATTTTATATGATGGTATTTTCGTTACATAGGGGGCATGTTAATGTAATCTGACTAGCCGGTTATAAGGACTAAAACCATCTCGTCCCAATGTGGTCCGATTATCCGGATCCGACTGTATTGACTATGAATCTGTGCGCACACACACTGAGGCCATGTTTCAAATAAGCAATCAGAACGCTCATGTTGGGAATTAAAGCTTATACAGAGTCGTAAATCGCTATGTCTGTGTCCGTACCCCAGCGCTCGGTTCCAATTACCATTTCTTTTCGCACCGGGCTCAGTCGAGTAACACACTACCTTGGCTCCACGTCAAACAGATTTCAGCACCGTGGCCGCCAGCTTTCGGAGTTATTTCTGTCCCTCGGCTGTTTCTCGAGCCATACATTCTTAATATAGAAGTCGTTTTCATTAATGAAGCACATCCCGAGTGTCAGAATGAATCGTCGTGGTTGCTGCAAGAAGACGAAACGCCACGTGGTCAAGATGTTTGGATGGAACTCACGCTGGATAATCACATCTACATCTATATCCATCATGCATTAGCGCATGTTTGTTATAAAAAGTGTTTCAGCTTTGTGTACTGATGACCATTTTTATAAATGTCACCGAACCGGCCATGACTCAGGACTCAGCATTCCTTAAACCATTGCCAGGATATTAAAAGGCATGCGGCGCCTCGCATTACAATCATTCTTTACGAGAATCAAAAGGTCACATTCAAACCATTAATGGAGTCTTGTCGATCATGGATAAGGAACACAAACGTCTAATGATCTTCTGCCCACAAGCTCTCGACCGGACAGTCGGGTGAAATGGTTTGTTTCCAGCCGCCAGTGTCTCCAGTTAAACCAGTGATTGGATTTAATGCACCAGCTAGTCACACAGTTAAGACTCTGCTGAGGATGGCTGCGTTATTCAGAGCCCTGCTGACTACAGGGCATCCAACGGGCGCTCTCACGGACTCCTAGACTGAACAATTTGCTAGTGGTTTCGATTCTGCGGGATCAAATCTTAGATGACCCGGTCAACAAAAAGCTCTTCAGAGCGCCGGTTAGTGGGTGGGATTTATAATATGTATCATCGGATGATGGTAAAATATTGACCTCTCAACTGGTTTTGGAATGTTGATTTCCCTCTTTGCACCACTAGAGGTTCCATTTTGAACCATGTTGTTGTTTACAGACTTGACATGAGCTTGACTGGTTCACCCATTGCAAAGAAACGTCAGTCTGATAAGGGGTCGAAGGTCGACGTGTTCATTCTCTAGTGTCTGGCTTTGTTCCTCTTCTCCACCTACTTTGCTGTCGTACTGTCATGGACTTTACAACTCTCAATTACCTTGTACACTCGACCTCAAATCCAGTCGAGTGGTAAAGACGGCGCGGCCGAGTCGGAGTGGGTGGCATTCGACTGGCAGGAGTGATTTGTGCCCTGCCAGAAGAAAGTTTCGGTGATGGTAGCGAGTTCAGTACGATGTAGAAAGGCAGCGGTACTGACAGCCACCTCCAACTCCCTCTCCTGTCGCCCGCCGTTCTCCGGCATCGGCAGTGACGAGACGGAACAGGAGGTTATTAAGAGAGACCGCCCAGACACGTCGAGTGTGTACAGACGAGCTCTAGTGATCGGATATATACATGTAAACCAAACCCTACGAGGTTAACCGCGTCCAGGAGGCTCGACTATGAAGTATGAACTTTATCTTCAGGATAAAACCTCAAATAATCCACAGTTCTGTACTTTATTTATGATGCATTTTTAATCATATCTGCTTTATTAGATGTTAATAAGAATATATGGTTTACATTTTATAAATGTTTATTGTTAGTAAACTAATCTGAACGATGAATCTTGATGTATGGCGTTCGATATCAGAACTACTGTACGTCCTTTTATTCTTATTTATTGTACAGTTACGCGATTTCATTTATACAACATTACAAGCATAAAGAGGTTCATCTATAGTTCGTGTTGGTATTTGGACGCCCTGAAAACTCGGCAGCTCCTAATCAGGACCAATTTATACGCAGTGAACCTCAACTAGAGCTACAGTTATAGCTCGGCCTCCAGAATGTTCTAAGAATACGGCGAAACCACGTAGGCAGCGCAGTTATCATCAAAACATTAGAACATGTAATGCTCATAGTTAATGTAATCTTTCTCTCTCTCTCTCTCTCTCTCTCTCTCTCTCTCTGCATCGGGCAGTGCCTCGACACTTACGACGTTCCGTCTGTGATCCAGCTTTTAAAAACATTCCTGATTTAATATCGATCTGCTAAAATCTAAAACAAACGTTTCTCGCTCGGCGCTAATACAAGAAGGGGAACCGAACCAGGGAAACTCTACGTGTCCTAGTGCTTGTGATGTATGTGACATCGAACAACGAACAATGTAAAGGGAAAAAGGACAGCGGTGTTTTGTGTCGGCTCGACTTGGATGTAGAATCCGTAATATGGTAATAATTTTTGGTTTTAATTGTTTGGTCACGGTGATCTTGCATTCCGGAGATTTCCTGTGGTACCGGATTCATTTGAATTAGAACCGGTAGGCGCCGTTAGTGTCATGTAGACGTACAGTGCCAGTCCCTAACCCAGATAATTAGGGATGGTTGCTTTGCATTTGATGTAGCAAACTATGCCAGCAAACAATCATGTGCAAATGTGTTTGTGT
>JAOTRQ010060886.1:0-13595 GCA_028565875.1 Hoplisoma paleatum
GCAGTGTGAGGCTGAGTTGGCTGGGCTTATAAGCCCGATGTTAAATTAGCAACACCTGGCAGCATTCAGCACTAGTGAGTGCTCTTGCTCGCCAGGCCTCCAGATGGCGCCAAACTCACCCCACACTGCAGGCGACCCTCAAGGGAGGCTGAAAGGACGAGACCACTTCCCAACACTAAAAGTCAAGAAATCTGCACCAAAAATCATTACCACAGGCACACAAATAAGAACTTATTTTTTCTGTTGCTAGTTATAATGTCACAAATTAACATATGCACATATTAACATAAAGGAGTAGTTAGCAAAAGGGAAACTGAAATAAAATAATGGCTTTTGATCTCACACAACTAACACATTATCTGATGTATTGACAAAACTGACAAGTACTTTATGATCACAGGCGGCTGCAACACCTCCAAAGTAACATTTCCGACTAGAGAACCTAATGACTTACCAGTGACATTCACTGCCTAAAAGAAAATACAAAGACTAATATTTCATTTGGGTCATCAATATGTCAATAACTTTTCTGTCCAACTCCAGAAGTCCATGAATTATTTAATTGTCAATAGATTTGTTTTACTTGATTCATTTTAATTAGTTATTGTGCTTGCTCCAACCCACCCATCAATCCACCATCCATCCACCCACCCATCCATCCCAGAAGGAAAACCTATGTAGACATTATGTAAACTTCGCACAGAAATGGCTCGAACCCAGGAGCCATTTACCTGTGAGTCGTCATAATGTCATGTTTGGTAAGTATATGTATGAACACTGTTTTACCTTATGAAGCCTACTATAATTTTACAAATGTTTAAAAAATGCTATTCTTCTTCATCCTATCTTAGACATCTCTAATGTTTCGCACAGACACTACTCATAATTTTATTCTTGGTGTGGGTTGTTTTCCCGCCAATGTTTGTTTATGTAAATGACACAGATTCATGCTGGATTTCATGCAACTATCAGAAATATCTGTTGAATTGTTGAATTTCAAAAGCCTAGATCAAAACCCTTTACCAACTTACTTCAATTCCAATGACATCATTCCTACATGAAAGACGTCAACCACAGTATTTGGCCAAAGGCATTATGATACTAAAAGCATAGTCATTAACTTGGACCTACATCTTTCTGCAGTCCCAAAAGAACCTCTACTCTTTTGGGACCACTTGTCCAAACTATTAGAGTGTTTCTTTTTAAATAAACTAACTAAACATTGTAACTATTATGAACTAAATATATCTATTAGTGTTTAGGTCAGTGTCTGTGATGATATACTAAGAACAATAATAATAATAAAAAAAATTTTATCAAGCATAATATTATAAATGTTATCAAGCATTTCAACTGCTCACAGCACTTCCGAATTCTCCTGTTGTCCCTGAATCTGAATAAATGTTTCCCAAAATAGCATACTCTGTGGACTAGGTTAATTAGGAAGTCCTGACATGATCCATTTCCGTAAATCATTTGGGAGCACATGTGGAGACAGTGGCTGCTCATTCTTCTCCAAGTTGTTAAATTGGGTCAGTGTGCTCGTTTCAGTAGGTGCACCATGGAGAATGTTGCTTCTGTGATCAGTGGTGTAAGAGAAGCCTTCACAGAGCAATCTGCTGAAAATGTCCAGAGCTGAATAACCTTTAAAGCGATAATGGTAGCTCACTTAGAAGCTACCACTTTTTACTAGGATTTGGAGTGTGGCTGTGTGAATTTGCACCTATTCAGCAAAACAGGCACTGGTGTTGAATGGTCTGGCTCACAAACAATATTCCAATATACACCAAAGTGTTCTGTGGGGTTGAAGTCAAGCTACCCCACACGAAACACGCAAATCCATATCTTCAATTTGTGCAGGTGCCTAGTCTTCCTTAAATGGATTTTAAAATATCCATAAAATACCCCTTATTTAACAGATAAAATATTAGGTTTAACCCAAATACTGATTAGGTTCAGGTGCTTCCCAAGTAAGCCATGTGGGTAAGTTATATACACAGTAGTCTTGTTTTGGTTAGTCCAGAATTCCTACGTATTTTCCTGCTTTGTTGATTCCCTGATTTCCATTTGCCAGCTTTGGATCTTTTCTGTGTTTTTACCTTTACACAGAGTTTCAAGACCCCACACATTTTTTTAACTTTTTTTATTGCCAAGAAAACTACATATTTACCAACTAAATTAATTATATACACATTGTATATAAAACAAACACACTACATATAAAATAAAACCTTAAATGTTTTGTGCTATGCTAATAATAACCAGAAATCTTTTGTGGTTAGTATTTGTGGACTTGGCCAAAATGAATAAAATAAAATTTGGCACATATTACGAGTTATTAAGCGCAGAAGAAATGCTACGGTAAGACTTGCAAAATGAACAGTGATGCAAACAGCAAGAAAATAGAGTTTTATACAAAAAAAACGGATGATGGTTAGGGGAATGGAAAACTGAAAGTGTTGAACAAGCTGTAGCTTAGTGTTTAGGATGCTGGACTATTATTCAGAAGGTCGCTAGTTCAATTTCAAGCCAATCCTACTACCCGGTTGCTGCTATTGGGCCCTTGCGCAAGGCCCTTATTTCATATCAAATGCTGTAACTAATGTAACACATGCACTGTAACAATCACTAATGAATTACAAAGAAAAATGAATGGTATCACTTTGTGACATAGTAGTTTGAAGAACATCATCCTAAACGGAACCAAGGGCAACATGAACAAATTTACATAATAGTTATATTAATGATAAACATGTGTAGGTATAAAGCGGACCTCACCTGAAAGATGGGCGCCTGGATGCCTTCACCAAGCTTGTTGCGGATGTAGATATGTCGGGACATTTCCGCCAGTACATCGGTCCACACGGGTGGCTGTACTGCCCCAGCTGCCCACGGCAGGTTAGCCGGGTTACGTGCTGTTTGCTCCAGTTTCGGTTAGTTTGAGTAGCCGAACTTCTTGAGTGTAGGAAGAAGAGGCTTTTAACACACAACACTCACTCACTCACTACTGCGTGAGGAGATACGTGCGCGTGCGTGCGTGCGCGTGCCCGCGCAAGTCCGTTAAGGGACACGTGCTTAGTAGTGCTGTGCGATGCTACAAAATTTTATTTTAATCGAATTCCATGTAAATACTGGGCCAGTATCGCCGATACCCATACTTTTTTATAATAAAGAACGAATTGTATTTTCTGTACTACATGTAACAACAGGTTAATGTAACTATTGTGTGCTGGGGCGGCGGGGGGCTTACTGTTTTGACAGGGGGATCCCAGGTAAGGGACACACTCATGACAGGAAAAAAAAATCTTTATTTACGTTTAAAGCACATTTACAACATTTAAACTACATTTAAAGCGGGCTCTTGTACTGAGAAACTACACTGTCTGAAAGGGTTAAGTTTGCCTTGCTCTGGGACCCAACAGTGACAATCTTGTAGTAGTAGTTCTTAAACTGGTAGCTTGTTGATTGCTGTTGATCGTTGACAGCATCTTAAATGTTGGACTACGAATGTTCTGTCCGTATAAATGTATCTGACCGTATAAACAGAGTAATCTGTATATTTCAATAGAATAGAAAGTTTGTTGTAATTATGTTGTAAGTACAATAGAATTATGATCGTATCTCTTCTGCAGAATAGCATCACTATAGAAAGAGAGAAGTATTAACATCATAATTATTGCAATTATTGAAACCACTGCCATGCAGTAGAGAAACCGATTAAATTATCATTCTACTTGCTTGGATCATTACCAATGTTAGTATCTACACCAGGGGTCACCAACCTTTTTGAAATTGAGAGCTACTTTTTGGGTACCAACTAATGTGAAGGGCTACCAGTTTGATACACACTTGTGAAATTTATAACCTTTAATTACATGTTACTATTGATAATTAATGATATTCGTCTATTTGAAGATGCTGATTATGTAAATGATTTTTCACAATAATTTTCAACAATAATTTAACAAGGTAGGAAACAAATAAATATCAATCTGCAATTTTTTTTGAACAGGCCCACGTTGGTGACCCCTGATCTATAGTATTGCTATTTGGATCAATACTCCTGCCACTAAATCACATTTTGTACTAGTCAGGTTAAACAATCTGTTACCACAAACAAACCTGCAATCTGTTATATATAATTGATTCACATAGATAAGAATCATTGAAATTGAGAACAAAACATTTTGAAATAATGCTTTACAATATTTTATCATCTGAAACCACTTGTTGTTGCAAATACTCAGAATCACACAGATCTTCAAACACAAAATAAAGATGTTGACAAGATTGCATAGTCTTGTAGAGAGCAGACACAGAAATATAAATCAGCCTTTAGCCTGGTCCATTAGTCTTCCACTGCTGGGGGATACATGATTGAACGCTTCTATAAGTGTCGATTTATCACACCAACTGGAGATACTTCTCCTGGCTGCTAGAGAACATGTTTACCAAAGTATCGATTGGGTTCAGATGCATTGTTAACTAGATTTTTTAAAAGTTTTTCATTTACTTATTCATTGGCCCCAGGTGGAGTATCGATATTTTCCTTTAAACACCAGAGTCTGAACTCCTCGGTTTGAATCATGGTTATCTGGTTTGGACATGGGAGTAGTTACCCCCTATGTAAAAACACATTAAATATAGAGTAGTTTCAATCTGGATGCTCTGCCATTTTAGGGACATAGATTAGTAAACAAACCCAATTAATCTCAGAGATATAGAATTCTCTATGGCAGTGGCCAAGCGAACAATTCTAAGTAAGCCAGGAGGAATGTAGAAGGTCTTGTCATTTGACTTAATTGGATTATTATTTGTAAAGCTTGGCTAAACATAGTTTTGTAAAGGTAAGATATAAATACAAAATAAATTTAAACACACTGTGACATATTGAATGCAAAAGGCTGTTGTTGTTTTAACGTTTTCCAGAGAAGCTGTTAAGACTAGGTGCTTTTAATTTCTAGCAATTTAACTAGCAATATAATTTTTTTATTATATACATTACTTTAATAGAAAAACATTTCAAAATTTGATTAATGTGCAAAAGGGATTAATATTTTAGAAACATTGACAAACTGACTTAAATAGGTTTTTGGGTGGACTGGTTCCACCAGGAACAAGTAGTTAATCTACAGTGGGGAATAAGTTTTTAGTCAGTCACCAATTGTGCAAATTCTAGCAATTAAAAAAATAGAGACAAAAAATGTATTTGCAAAAAATAATAGAAAATAAGTATTTGGTCATTAACAAAAGTTGGCACACACCATTGCTAGTATGTTGGCCTATTCCTCCATGCAGATCTCCTCTACAGCAGTGTTGTTTTGGAACTATTGGGAGGCAGTACAGATCTGGAGATTGACTAGGCCACTTCAGGACCTTGAAATGCTTCTTACGAAGCCACTCCTTTGTTGCTCTGACAGTGTTCTCGGGATCATTGTCATGCTAAAAAACCCAGCCATGTTTCATCTTCAATGCCTTTGCTGATGGACGAAGTTTGCACTCAAAAGCTCACAATACATGGCCCCATTCATTCTTTTATGTTCATGGACCAGTTATCCTGGTCCCAATGCAGAGAAACTGCCCCACCATATTGCCACCCACCTGCATCAAAGTTGGTATGGTGTTCTTTGGATGCAACTTAGCATCCACTCTCCTCTCCTGGGTTAATCTGACCATATGACATTCTTCCAATACTCTTCCGGAACATCCAAATGCTCTCTAGCAAACTTCAGACATGCCCGGATGTGTACTGGCTTAAGCAGGGAGACACTGCAAGCTCTGAGTCCCTGGCGGTGTTGTGTGTTACTGATGGTAGCCTTTGTATCATTGGTCACAGCTTTCTGCAGGTCATTCATTAGGTCCCCCTGTGCGTTTCTGGGATTTTTGCTCATGATTCTTGTTATCATTCTGACCCCACAGGCTGAGATCTTGCATGGGGCCCCTGATCAAGGGAGATTAGCAGTGGTCTTTTAGGTCTATAGGTATTTTCTTGTTATTGCTCCCACAGTAAATTTCTTCCCATCCTGGTCTACAGTTTATTTCTGGTGTCCTTTGACAGCTCTTTGGTCTTCACTATAGTGGAATATGGAGTGTGTCTTATATCATGTTAAAGAGTTTAAACTGGTGCCATTATTACAGGTAATGAGTGGAGGACAGAGAAGCTTTTTAAAGAAGTTCCAGGTCTGTGACAGCCAGAAATCTTGCTTGTTTATAGTTGACCGAATACTTATTTTCCACCATTATTTGTAATAAATTCTTAAAAAATCAGACAATGTGATTTTTTAAATAATCAAATAAAGTGTCGATTATATACCTAAAATCGTGTGTGGCTCATACTTGGTTGATGTAAAAAGGCACTCCCAGCTGCTTGTTTTAAAGGCAGCACAATGCTGACCTCTAGTGGTTCTTGCGGGTATATACATACATTGCCCGGCTATGTGAATAATAAACGCAGTTTATTCCATTCCAAAGGCTCAGATATGCGGTCAAAAAACAAGTTTACATATCGTCTGTATCTTTTGTCTTTGATTTGCCTTTCCAGACAGTGAAAAGGTAAACGAGGAAAAGGCAAGAAGAGAAAAAGATGTTGTAATTATGACACAAGGATATATTGTAGTAATGCATAAGACAACCACAAATACAAATAGGCACGTAGCAGCATGCAATTTGTTGTTAGTTTGTTTATTATTCATTGTTGTATTTATTCTCATGCTTAAGGTGACAGCTGTATGGGGTAGTAATCACATGTTTACACAAATTCTCAAATTTAGACAGGACAGCAGGCAGGCCAGTTCAGTACCCTCTTCTTTCACAACCAGACCTTCAGCATTGTCTTTTTGTAGAATGTATGAATGTCCATATAAGATGACATGTTGTACAACAGGTCATCAGTGTTGCTCACGGTACTACTTTATAATGATGCATTACATAAATGCAGAATGAAGGGAAATGGTCCATTTACATACAACTACAGAAACTGAAATCTTTTTACATTGTTTTATTTGTATTTTTTTATTTGAGGTTGTAAGTTGTTGTACAACATGTAATACAGTGGTTCTCATAAATACCACTCATGTGGCTTTTTGTACAGGGATTGTTTGTGAGATCACACTACTTTACCAAAAAAAAGCACCTTGATCTGCAGTGAAATTGAACTCTGTACACCGTAGTGTTTCCATCACAGAAGCACAATGTGGTAGAAAATTTAGCAAGCTGGAAATAGTTGCTTAACAGGGTATAATGATGAGGGGTTGGGGAAAAACAGGTGTACTGAGAAGGAAACCTCAGTTCTCTATAATTAGCACTGACCATTTTAGCTCAGTCCAATTAGTTCTAAGTAACAACAGTATTCAAGCACATTTTCAGGGCATATATTTACTACATACTGTCATTTGAGTTTTTTTGGTTAAAATATTCCTAAACAAACTTTTTGCTATACATCAATTTGCATTTACATTCTATTTTAATTGTCATAGTGAATAAATTCATTGCATGCATTACACGTGAAACCCCTTCCACTGAGCCTTTGCATCTCCCAATGTGCACTTCCAAAATTTTCTGTATATACGACCTCAAAGCAGAACTATAGAAGTAAAATGACAGCGCTGTCATCAGTCGAACTGACGCACAAGTATAAATCAGTTTACTGCACTGTGTGAGTTCATGTACGGACCAACTATGTGCATGGAGAGACACTAAATCTTTTTTCTATGTGTAGGCCCCAATCATTAACCTGGCAGAGATTAAAATGACATGTGAGTAAGTTGTGTCTGAGTATGTTCACTTCTTGTGTGCATTTCACTCTAGACTAAAGAATAAAAACTTTAGAATAAAAAACGGCTGCTAGGTAGCCAGGTAGGTTGCACCACTTAAATAAGAAAATCCACACTGGACAGTGGCAGAAAACTTTCTTTAATAGAAGCAGATATTGCTAACAGCATTTTACACAACTATTTTAAACATTTACATAAATTAAACATTACATCAATTAAAGCCTAATACAATATACATAAAGTTCATTAAAATATTAATAAATACAAAAAAGTGTAAAAAAAAATAGCATATTATAAATAAAACATTAAGGCATATGATTGTAAATACAGAAACATTTGAAAGCTTGTGAAATTATATATAATTCTATATAATGTCATAGAAAGACTGAGAAATGACTGATCATAGACTTGAAGATATGAACATACCGTGGTGTTTTTTTTTATCCGCTCTTTCTTTGATGCAATAAAAACCTTTTTTGGAAAAGCCTTCCAAAGTCTTGAAATTCATTTTGTGTAAAAAGGAAAGGCGCTCACAACTGGAAACTCTGATCCAAATAAGAACATCCATTGCCGTTATTGCTTTAATTCTCTGAAGCATGCAGCTCTGGCCATTGAAGTCGAGAAACAAAAACTCACAAACCCACCAGCACTGAGCATGATTACACATGAACTCTTCAAGTATAATTTTTTTATTTGTTACACTTCTAATGTCATGTTTTACACTTTGGTAGCTATCATTATACCAGTCTATTCATCAAAAATAAAAATTTGTTAACTTGTTAATAAAAAAATGTTAACAGGGACTCTACTGTATAATACATCACAGTGTGTTTCCTAAAAATACATGAACCAAACAATTTAATTTGAGCATTTTCCAACAATCAGGACTGATCTGAGTCCCCAGTTCCACTGTCTCAGTAAACCCACAGACTATCACACAGTTACTGTGTACAACTGAACACTACTTTTTACCTGCCAGAGTTGCTTTCAGACAGTCATGTTGTATCAGTGAACCTACCATTTCCTCTGCACACAGCAAGCAAATGCTGTAATTGACACTAACACTAACAACCCCTTCATTATAATCATTAAAATTTTTTATCAGTTATAGCTGCCAAAAAATAAATACATCTAAAAATCAAATTCAGACCTCTTCAGTGATTGGCAAGCACACCCAGAATGTTTGAGATTAAATATTTTTGAGTGACAATTCTTTGTGTGTTATATACTTAAAATATGTTAATATAAATTTCATTTCGTATTAGTTTTTTAATGAATAATGAGGCAAAGAGCCAATGTTTACAATACCCATTACTTCACATTTCTACCTAGTAAAGCACAGTTAACTATAAAAGCTTCTGTTTGCAGTGTAATATCCATGAATGTCTGATTACCAGAAAGTCTACTTAGCACTAGAGCTTATTACGGTTTGCAATGATTCAGTTTTGTGACATTACTCAGTTTGCTGACCTTAGACATCTCAGACATGCTAAGATCAGTTAGCATGTGTATGCGTCGTGCTCTTATGTCTCCACTTTTCCAAAGGTCCCGTCAGGCGGCCGGTAATGCTTAGGAAAGGCCTTCAGCTGCAGGTAGTTGAAAGCATACTTGCGACATCCCACATTCTTCACTGTGTTCTCCCGCCGGCAACCCTCACTGGGGAAGGATGGGGATGGGGGCGAAAGCAAATGGAATACGAAAATGACAAACCAAACAACCAACAAGTGGCAATGTTTAGAGATAATGAGCAAAGAAAAGTCAAGAAAATTCAGCAGCACAAATACACAACAGCTGAGACTTCCACGCAATGGGTTTATGGTAAACACGGCATGAGCTATGGGGTGAAAATCGCTAGGAGAAATGTGTAGGAGTCTGCATAGAAAAGATGCAATAGAAGCAGGCCAATTAAGTAATGATAAGCAGTGAAAAGGATAAACACACCATTTCCAACAGAAAAGATTGAAAGTTTTGTCCAATTTATTAAACTGATAAGAAAGCTTGATGCAGTCCTAAAAGATTCAAACAAAATACATATAAGAATGATACATAACATGATTATTGTCTTATAAGCCATTATTTTGGCATGCATTTAAAACTAAAGAAATTTGAAAAGGTTGTAAATTACATAATACAATGAAAGTATTAAATAAGAAGTACAATTAAATCAAAAAATTATACAATTTACTGATAACAAATGACTATAGAAACCAAAAATATATTGTGTTCAAAACAACTTCCTTGTAGTATCTTTCAACTCAACATCAATTAGTTCTAGGAAACAATTATTGCACTTTACTGTGGATACCATATTATTTAGAGCAAATACTAGTGTGAATATAAATGAAAATCGGATTTCTGAAAATGTTTTGTCGACTGATTAATTTAGAACAAAATGCAGCACACATAGTTTGTTGTTTTTTTTATAACACTGGACAGACACAATTACCAATATTTAAAGTAGACCCTTTATATTAGCTATATATTGTAATATGATTTATGTCAAAAATAAATGACACCTTTAGTCATGGTGCAACACTTTTATGCATATTTTTGCATTATTATTATTACCAAGCTTGGCAAAATACATTGTTGTAAGTACATTATGGGACAAACAAGTCCTATTTACATATTCACAAAAATCTTCTAATGAAATTGGCAATTATCAATCTTAATAGCTATAGTAATAAGCTACAATGAAAATATGAAGCCATCGAAATATACATATACTTATATTCTCCTAAAAAGCCCTGCAATACTTCCTTATCATTCTTCTTGCTATGTAACGCTAATCTAGCAGCAGTTAAAAACCTTTACAGCAAATTGCATTACAGTTCTCTAAACATTTTAAATTCAATTTCAGGAAAATGAAGCAAAAACAGAAACCAACACTCAATTGTCAGAGCAATGCAGTTCACATAGTGCATGGACATGTCCTTATTTACCTGACTTGTCGAAAATACAAAACATCCCATATTTAAGGTGGGACATCCATCATTAGTCTTAATATATAAATCAACACATGAAAAATGATCAGCCCTAGTACTATTTCTATATGGTATATTGGATCAACACAATGCATCCTACTTATATTATCATTCACGACATGAATTAATCAGATGTTAAACCTGCTTCACACATGATTTCACAAAGTAGAAAAGGTGGATATGGGGGGATATAGGCAACGCAAAAATACTTTTTAAACTACTTCTCGAAGTAAATATAAAATAATATACTGAATTTAAACTCCCTATCAAACTGAACAGCAACAAACTGAGCAAACTTCTGCTGTAATAGCAGTATGTTCAATACGGTATGACATCATAATTTCATGTTCATAAACATTTGGCTGTTATTTTGTTA
Organism: Hoplisoma paleatum; assembly: GCA_028565875.1. Classification (NCBI taxonomy): domain Eukaryota; kingdom Metazoa; phylum Chordata; class Actinopteri; order Siluriformes; family Callichthyidae; genus Hoplisoma; species Hoplisoma paleatum. The sequence continues at coordinate 11,133 of JAOTRQ010060886.1, forward strand.
TTATTTGTTAATGGTGAGTCGTTTGTATGTTTATTGCCGGTACAAAGCAACAGCTCTAAATTTAAAAGACAAAGTCTACAGCTTCGGCTTGCCATTGTATTCTGTATTTTTAACGAACAATGTGTAATTTTAGATTGCCGTTTGAAGTGATCTAATTCCTCAAATAACAATCCTAAGAAATAATATATGGGTTAGATAAAACTTAACCTATAGTTTAAGCAAAAGTGTTCTACAAGAAATTAAACATTTGATCCCTAAGATGTAAGATATACTAAGATATCCAAATCAGTAAAGCAGATCAACATTTTGAAAGACTTTTGAAATTTTAGTGGGTTATATCTACAGGCTAAGATGAACTGACAACATGGAGATTTGTTGTGTTTTGATGTGTTCAGATAATCCCTATACGTTTTGAGTTTTTTCTAAGCAAACACAACACTGTTCCATGTACTTTGTAACTGATATATTTGAACTAGCAATATTTACATAGGCCAAGGAAAAACGACCTATAGTCCATTATAATTGCTATGCTACATTCCTGACTCAGTACATCTGGTCATTATAAAAAAAAGCAAACACTTGGTCACACTAGGTCACATAATTAAAATTAATGACTGAAAATACACATGATCCTTACCACTGTGTGAAAACTGATTGTTGATTGTTACCTTTTTATTATAAAACCAGATATAGTGAAAGCTTTACATCCCAAATCTTCTAAAGCATCAACTGTTTAATTACACCACAAGACCAGTAAATGGACATCCTTACAAGTGAACAACAGATCGTTAAAAAAGGATTTAACAAGGTTAGTTTAAAAAGACTGAACACTGAGACTAAATACTTCTGAAATGAACTGGATTGCCAAGCATAACCATACAAATGCTCTTTAAGCTATAATAAAGAAAATTGTGGATCACTACCCACGACGTAAAAGTAGGATGTCCAACAAGCTCATGGTCAGATGTTCACATACTTTTAGTCATATAGTAAACATAAAACAAAGTTACTATGAAAACAAAATAGTTGTACAAATAAATAAAAAATGTACAATTCAGAAGATACTGAGCTGGAAGTTTCAAAAAGTGCTCTGAAGCTTTGAATCCTGAATAACAAGATTATGGCCCATAGAAAGCAACACCATTGATTCAATATTTGGCACTAGCATTTACATTCTTATAAAGATATCTGCATAATTAATCTTAGTAAACAGCAAAAAGACCTCTGAAATACACCTAGATTTCCCCCAGGCTACAAATAATCATATTAAAAATAAGTAGCTATATTTACTGTATATTTTGCCCCCTGACCAGACACTCAATTAAAAATAATCAGTGGTTAAAGTGCACTAGCTTTATGAATAGTGGACAAAGCTCTGGCTATGTCACTAGCTATAGCATTGAAATAGAAACATGGAAGACATTCAGTTCTAGTTCACCATAAAACACAGAAATGAATTATTAATACATTAACCAAATATAATATAATCTTTACAACCGATAAGCCTTTGTAAAGTGCAATCAAGATACATAAATACATAAATAATTGCAATGTCTGTACACATTTCATACAGAATAAAAAAAATATAAATGCATATTAAACCTTCTCATGTGTAAACCCACTCTGCATTTCATAATTAGTGAAGAAGTATGACAGAAAAAAAAGAGGAAAAAATATGAAAATGAAAAACGAAATGAAATAACACAAACAAAAATTAGAAACAAATATGATGGAAATCTAAATAATAAAAAAAGAAAACAAAAAATCCAGAAAATACCAAATGGAATAAAAATACAAAAGAACGCAGAGTTGTATTTTTATACTTAATTTTCAAATAAATCAAGCAGAACAAAATTTTAATAGATGTCAAACTCATTTTTAACTCAAGGCCATTGTAATATATCTTGATTCCGATGCCTTTTAATTTGTTGTTTCTCTGTTAGTTCAAAATGCGAATGTATACTGTATATTTATAATCTACATTTATATTGTTAGATAACACAAAAAAAATCAAGTTACTTGTTAACGCACAAACATTTCACTTTCCCAGCTTTCAGTTAATTCCCACCCTTCTGCTTTAAATTCTTCTTTCTGTACATTTTGAGATTTGTAAACATTTCTCGACATTACTTAATAAAAAACCTTCCACTGATGTAGAAACACTACCATCTAATGGAGGATGCAGCAATTTTGTGAGTCACAACATTGTCATGCATTGTGGGAAATGCAGTTATTGTATGCTTTTAGTGTATTTTTGACAATTATGAGTGTTTAAGCTTTTGCAGACCATATAATGGTGAACTGAAATTGCCAGCTGATATCGAGTTTAACATAAAGTACCCCCCCCCCCCATTTCACAGTAATGTAACCCCCACGTTGTGGTTAAACAAATACAGTGGAACCCCGGTTAACGACCACAATCCGTTCCGAAAGGTCGGTCGTTATCGGAAATGTTCACTATCC